>JAQGAC010000058.1:0-59914 GCA_034696585.1 Isotomurus maculatus | reverse complement strand
AGTTCAAGTTCATCGTGAAAGTTCTCTGTGAACTTTCACCGTATTATAATAATTATATTATAAGAACTCTCATTTTTGTAATTTACTTTAATAAATATAATTGGCATTCATTTTAGGTCATATTATAATTATTATTATTATCAAACTTTCTCCTTATGGAGAAAACACAGTACCATGGTCAAATTGTCTACCAGCGTATACTACTCCCAATTTGAAGCGAATCGAATATGATTTTGTGGAACTTAAGAAGTGGGTTTCACAAAAGTAACACCGCAAACGGTTTTTCGGGGTTATCCAAACAATATTGATGTAGCGAACTTTAATTAGTCGATGCACTATCAATCATCATTATTATTAGGGGCTGTCCATCAACCTCGTTGTCCAGAAGAGGGGGGGTAGGAGTTCCTCAAATGCCACAAAATGCCACGTGAGGGGGGGAGGGGGTCATGCTTACCACCTCGTGGTTTTAAGATGAAAATTTTCAAAAGCATTTACGAAAAATGACCCTCATATCACCACATAATTTCAATAATTCACGTAATTTCTAGTTTAAACTCGTGGTTTTAGACTCGTTTTGAGGATAAGCAACCTTGATCAAGGTTAATGAAAGATTTCAAAAGGTGATAAAGATATTAAAATAAAAACTTGGTTGTGAAATTAAGCTTAATTATATTTTCGTACACGTGGCGTCAGGGGGTGGGGGTATTGGAAATGCCACGATAAACCACAACAAGGGGGGTGGGGGTTAAAAATGACGGATTTAGAGGCCACGAGGTTTATGGACAGCCCCTTATCATTATTAGGCCAATCAAGTGATGATTCTTATGGATTCTATCTAGCGTTTTTTATTTTCTAAAATTGAGATATGTGCACATTGTATAATATTCTCTTCTAATCTATTTCACTCCTGAAGAAGAACAAAGTGTTTCTCGAAAGCTCGAGAATAAATATACTTCAAAAATTAACCCTTGACTCCGTGAAATTTTCTAATTATCAAAAAATGTCACAAGGGTGGAAAGACTTAAGTTTGTTACTAAAACGCGAAGGCGGATTTGAAGATCTACGAAAGATTAAGAAGATTGATGTTTTACAGAAGAAGGAAGTTCAAGTGAGATGTAACATCGTTTTTCTCAAGAGATGCAGAAAAGCTGATCTTATTCCTAAGGGTCTCACTATCAAAAACAACATTACACATTCAAAAGTCCTAGATCGAATATTTTTGGAGTTTAGCCGCAAGTTAGTAAAAGCTATGATCCACGTCAACTACACAAAAGCCGAAAAACTACATTCCCAAATAAGAAGTCTCTGTTCTGATGTCCAAACTAGTAATGTGGAAGTTATCAATTTGTCTCAATGCTTAATTAGGAATTCTACACTTTCTCACAAATTAAAAATCCAAGTAATCCAAACAAGGAAATTTGATAGTCTCATGAAAACGAAGAAACCTGCGAATTCCAGTTATTAAAGTCAAAGAAGAATCCTGTGTACTGTGCATAATCTAAGTACCCGTGTGTTGAACTCTAATGAAATGAATGCTCTTGAACTTGGTCTGAATTTTGCGGTTAAATCCATCCAAAAACTCTGAATTGATTGATACGATGCTGTACACTGAGAGATTGCTTTTCAGAACCGATGAAGATGATGTCAAGAAGGATCAAGTAAGGATGCAAATTAGCAGAGAATTATCTAAGGAAGCAAAGTACCACTCATCCAAGTCTTCAAATTATTGAGACTGTAAAGCAGCTTAGCAAGGATTCTTCTATAGTTATCCTCAAAGCAGACAAAAGGAATTGTACGGTGGTGATGAACAAAGTGGATTATAATTTGAAAATACAGAAGATGCTGTCTGAAGGGCCGTATCAATTTCTTCAAAAAGATCCTACTACTCACATAAGAAAGAAAGTAACAGAATAAATGCCAAGGTTTTCTCGACTCAAACGAATTAACGGAGCAAGAATTCAAGTATTTGTCAACTAAGAACGATCTTGTTTCCGTATTTTATGGACTACCGAAGCTCCATAAAGCTGACATTCCTCTTCGTCTTATAGTGGATTTCCGGAAGTCTCCAACTTACAATTTAGCAAAGAAGCTTGTTCCAATTCTCAAATCAATCTCATCTAACCACCAGTATAATGTACTTAACACCTTTTAGTTTGTTAAAGAAATCAAAAATCTGAACATTTCAAGAACCGAAAGTCTGGTGTCGTTTGATGTTGTGTCTATGTTTACCAAAATTCCTGTGGATTTCGAGTTACACACAATACATAGTTCCTAAAACATAGTTATCTGATAACATCGCGAAAAAAACATCGTTGTTCCAAATGATAGGTTGGTCTATTTCATAGCGTACACGATTCATAGGATGAAAAATACATCGCCTTATTTTTCATAGTTTCATAGTTTTTGTAACACGTCAGGGGCATATCCAAATTAATACCATGATATGCAATATAAATCCGACTAGTTTAGAGGAGTTAGAAAATCCCTGAGTTGTGTGCCAAAATGCCCAATGGTGAAAAGTTCTTGTTGTATGGCTCGGATAAACTTGAACCAAACTGTGTGCTAACCTTTGGGAAATAAGGAAATCTGCAACACTTAAAATCATGCCAGCACTGGTTCTCGACAGCTGGACACAATTTAATGGAGAAAGCTGGCCCTGTTCTACGACGATCTCGTAGAAGAGGACCAGCTTTCTCCTTTAAATTGTGGAACGTTCATAATTCAGTTAATTTAGACTGGGAGCGTACGAACAATGCGTGTGAGGGATTTTATTTTGGCTTCCAATCAGATGATCGAACAGTATGATTGTCTGACTACTGAGGAGTTTATTAAAAGGATTGTTTGTAACATCCAGTTTCATTTAAATTTGACTTTCTCGCGATGTCGAGTGGCAACTATGAACAAAGTTGGCGATGTTTTTTTCGTCCTATGTTTTGATTTGGCGATGTTATTTTGGAGCGATGTTTTGAAAGAGCGATGTGAATTTCGCGATGTTTTGTCGTTGCTATGTTTTTGAAACTATGTATCGTGTGGTACCCGCGGATTTCACATTGAAGATAATTGAAAAGAGACTGAATACTATGTCAGATTGGAAGTTAAATAATAATTTCACAGTTGGTGATGTAATGGCAATGCTTCACATCTGTACAAAAAATACGAATTTCGTCTGGATGAATCACCATTTTTATCAAGAAGAAGGTTCAGCCATGGGTTCTGCTATCTCACCCATTTTCTGCGAAGTTTGTATGCAAGAGTTGGAATTAGAAATTATCAAAACTCAACCTAACATCAAATTCTACCGACGATATGTGGACGATGTTTTTGCAGTAGTGAAAACAAGATTCATGACACTCGTCCTATCAAGTCTAAACTCGTTCCATCCCGACATAAGATTTACTCTTGAAACTGAAGAAAATGGATTGCTGGCTTTCCTAGATGTTTTAGTTCAGAAGAAGGAAGATGGTACTCTTGGCCATTCGGTGTACAGGAAACCGACACACACAGAAAAATATCTCAACTATGATTCTTATCATCATCATAGCCAAAAGGTTTCTGTGATTGATTCCTTAGCTTTTAGAGCTTTCAAGATCTGCGATCGCCTGAACCTTTCTGCTGAACTACAACATATACACGAAGTTTTAATGCTGAATGGATATTCTAGCAAATTCATTCAAGAAAGAATTGAAGTCATGAAGATCCGTTCAAACTCAAAAGTGCCAGTCGTAAAAGACTCCGATTGGTTTGCGATTCCTTACATTGGCCCTGCTACTTACAAGATTAGCAGAATTCTCAAGAAAGAATTGCAGTGTAAACTTGGACTTTACACAGGAAAGAAATTAGGTTCTTATTTTACACAACATAAGAAGGGAAAGAATTCAGTAATATCGGGAATATGCGTCATCAAGTGCAGTCTATGTTCCAAGTTTTACATAGGAGAGACGGAAAGGAATGCAAAATTGAGAATGTCAGAGCACCTAAATCATTGCAAAAACGGAAACGGTCAAGCTTCAGCAATAGAAGCACATCTTATTAACAACCTAGGTCATTTTCCTGACGAATCTTCTTTGCAAGTTATAGACAGAGAATGCAGAGGAGATTTTCGGAAAGTTAAAGAAGCTGCTTACATAAAGAAATATAAATCTACGACTGTGAACAATAATGAAGGAATCAAATGCAACCCTATCACACTATCTACAATAGTCCCTCTTATTAGGCCAATCAAGTGATGATTCCTATGGATTCTATCTAGCGTTTTTTATTTTCTAAAATTGAGATATCTGCACATTGTATAATATTCTCTTCTAATCTATTTCACTCCTGAAGAAGAACAAAGTGTTGTTCGAAAGCTAGAGAATAAATATAGTTAAAAAATTAACCCTTGACTCCGTGAAATTTTCTAATTATCAAACGATGCACTATCTTAAAATTCCCGTATATTATTTTCTTTGTGATCACAATGAATAGAGAAAACTGGTCCCCCATATCAAGATTATCTGAGAAACGAATTTGGCTTTCAAGCCGCTTTAAATCGTTGGTGATGGTTGATAGAATTAACACATTTGCACTGCAGACAGTCCCACTTAATACTTCGCGTCTATAAAGATTAAAATCCCACTCCTCATGCTTCACAGTTACTGGAGTATAGTTCTGTTTCATTATAATTTTTTTTAATTTTGATACAGTCCATTAATGGGTTTCAATTTTGTCAAGATTGAATTGTCTTGGGATAATTTTTCAGTACAAAAATGCATGCAAACCCCAACACAAAATAGTTAGCGTATGCACTTGCAGGGAACTTCCTGTTTACAGATCCACGCTAACCCACATACTTAATAATTAATTTAAATAACTCGACAATAAACTATTATCCAAACAACTTAAGAGCTAAATCCAAGAGTAACCTGGAATTTTATGACAGCAAAATTAACTACAGAAGTATTAGACAATTGTGGAATAATGGCATTAGCACAGACTTACGAACAGAAATTTACTACTCGGACGGGGACTTGTTAAGTGCTGGGATTAGTCAGGACATTCGAAAAGGATATGACCACAAGTTATATGATCATTTGAAAATTTAGGAAAGGGGCTCGGACTGGATTAAACTAATTTGGAATGTATTGGTGTCTTCAAGGTATGTAGATTCAGCAATAGAATACAAGGTGGTGAATTTATTTTTTAAGATAGCAAAACATTCCTTGCGCAAGCTGTTGTGGTGATGTGGCAAGAGCTTACACTTGGTGACTAGCAGGCTTCTGATTCGAACTTTGCACCCCTCAAATAGTCATTGCTAATCCTACTTGGCTCGATGTTGTACGGAGTAGGTATCTTCTAGCAAAAAGTCAGTCATCCCTAAGGATAAGGGCGCGACTATAAGATCAGCTTACAGTGCAGTTGTCTAACGGGAGCGGCAGATGAAATGATCCCGCCGCGGGGCGTCTAGTTTGTGTAATGATTTTCTGATTTTTTAAGTCTTTGAAGCGAAGTTCCATCCATATTTCAAAAACCTTGCTCTAAAACCTTCAAATTTTACCCAGTAATTGTAAATTTCAGTTTTCCCAAATACGTCAATCAACATTAAAACAGGTTTCAACTGGTAGCTTACAGGAACAAAAAAATTTAGAGACGAGAAAACTTCTTCCCAAAAATACCTTACAACGAAGGGGATGTTTTAGACGCGAGACAAGATAATAGAATAAGTTTGTGGTAAATCCTTCGCAACCTGGACTTTTAATTAACGGCTTTTTGAATATGGATTGTAACGCGAAGAGTAGACCCGACATTTGAAACTGATCCCTATTGTACAACATAAAAAGTTGTAATGAAGTCGAATTAGAATGGAAATAATTAATAAAGTAGGAAATATCAGGAATCAAAGATAAAGCTCGGTTAGAAATTGAATAAGCCGGAGAGCTTCGTTGATTATATGATTGCTCGTGGGTTTTGCCTTGGGGGTTTCTTTTTGCTCTTTACTAAAATAAAGTGTTTCGTCTACATTACTTTTAAAAATGTAAATTGTAAATGATAGCAATGTATGGATTGTCAGCAGCACAATAATTTCTTTAAAAACCGTTCAAATAAGTCAAAAATGAGCCAGTTTCAGAAGGGAAATATATTCTCGATTGTTTCTTGAAACCGGCTGCGCAATATTTCGGAAACGAAGTTCTACACTTGGGATTATATGTTTATTCGTTCTTCATCTAACAATTCACTACTTCTGTAACGGACAGAAACGCCAAGCCCTTAGTATTCTTTAGAGTGATGACTTCATCGACAAATCACGTATTATGGTTTCTTGGCAAGATAGATAAATGACTTTTAACTAATAGTAATTAAGCTTGAAATAATACCAATTAGTAAAATGGCCATAAAATTTCCATGCCGTCGTTTAAACACCTTTCTGGTAAGCAACTAATAGGTTTTTAATTTCTTTTCTGTTTAAAGTTAAATAGCAATTGTTGTAAGCGAGTATAGGTAATTGATGTGAGCGACACATGTTTTTATTTAACTGATTATATAGTCCACCTGATTGTATTCAAGGAATATTTCAAATATCCTCACATTCAATTTTTCCAAATTAGTTCCAAAAATACAAATTTGGAAACAGTACTTGGGAAGAAAAATAAATAAATACACTGTTTTCGCTTGAGTAAAACCGTTTTTCTTTATGGTATTGATGCAACTTGTAAAGTCACTTCCAACGACTCCTTCTGAAGTATGTTTTTCTTCCAACATTTTCGTTGTAGTCTGATTTACAGAACGTTGTTCGTTAAAGGAATCGCTGCATAAGTGTGTTGAAAAAGTTTGCCTTGTCCATGTAGCCTAGAGTCACTGCGCACCATAATCAACATTTCCAAGTCTCGAAAGAATCTAGAGGTATCACAGAGCCAGAAAGGACTTAGCTAAATTTCCCTGGCTAAGGGTTCGAACTACAGACCTTCGGCGTGTGACATCTTAAGTCTGCAGTCCTAACCACTCAACTACCAGGGCTTGTTTTTAGCTTATCTCGTCTCTATAACAATCTCTGCATATTTGCTTTTCTTATCGTGTAATTAGGGTGAAATTCAACGAGCGTTGAATATTCTCATGTTTGCAATCTTAACTCTATGTGCATACTTGTTACTTCCTTCCTCTCTTTCATCACAGTAATGATCAATGCACGTGTGTTTCACGTTAATGAAAGCGTACGCAGTCTATCGACAAGACTAGAGGTTCCCTTCCTACGTGTTTCTCGGGATAAAAGTTTATATTCTCAAATAAACTTTTATCCGAAGAAAATATCACATACGGATTGAATTTCTTTCTCCTTTAATACATGCAGCATTAGAAGTAGCAACAATTCAGCATAAAAAGACACTGAAAGAACTACTAATTGCATTCATGCACTGCCTCAGTCTCATTTTGTTTACAAATTAACACTTCATTTGTGAACTCACTCTGATCTCCCCAGTACTTTCCTTTTCTCAGAATTAGCATTCGTATGCATGTGCAGGCTACACAGTTTGTTGCTCGATATTAGTACAGTAACAAACACCTGCAGTCATTTTAGGATGTGTAATTTCCACCTATACACATTCACACCCACACACATGATACATGCGTGATTAAATGCCGAATAAATTCATAACAAAAAAGAACGGCGGAAAAGTGTTATTATGGTACTGTCTAGCGATTCTCAAGGTTTGACGTTACTAGAAGATTCTCTACTCTGTAGGAACACCCTACAAAATACTCACAAACATCAACTCCACGACATGAAGAAGACGTTAGATTTTCCTCATTACAAAAGCAATTAAATATTAGCGAATGTTATATCAAAGACAGATTGTACCACACATTTATAATATATTGATGCAAAGGATAATTTATTTTGATTTCCGTAAATGTATACGCCAATTATATCAATGTTAGCAACAAAGTCAACCCATTATATGTAAGACGTCCGATGTTTCAGTTTTTACATTCAAATGCGTATGAAATACTGCTACATGCCTTCTTGTTTCCAGTAGGCTTGAATCCATCTCCATATTCATTCTTGCACACGTAACCACCTCCATAGGCAATTCCATAACAAGACTTACTCCATTTTACAGCTGTAAATTAATACATTGATGTTTGATTTTGTTTCATTCGAATTTTGAAATGTTCATTTGCTTAACTTACTTCCAGGAGGAAGTGGCAGGCAGCACTCGACTCTTGAAGTGTCCCAGCTGCATCCCTCGTAGTTAACATTTCCAGTGTAACGTCCAGCGCCGTACTGGTTGCAAATATCCACCCCAAAGTGACTCTTCCCTTCGCAGCCAGTCCACTTGCAATCTGAAAATCAAAAACCAAGCAGGTGAAACCGATAGGAACAATTAAATAGAATCTAATTTTTGGAAACATTTACTTACTGGAATCTGTTGGAGGCAATGCGATGCAAAGCTGCATCCCTAACATAGCCAGAAATAAGAATCCTAAGGCTGTTTTCATTCTTCAGATTTGGAATTCTTGAAAAGGCAAAAAGTTTTACTTAGCAGAACTGAATCAAGATACGAAGTATGGTTTTCTATTTATAGTGAAATTTACTGGTGGCAACTTCAACTGACTGCTAGTAAATTATTCCGAAATTTTCCTAATTGGTTTATAATGTTTTCCCCATTTAAAGACAATTAACGTCTAAAAAACTAACAAGAATTTACTTGATTTATCTGTACAAAAATTGAAATTCAAGTTTAGAGGGAAGGCAAAAGAGTCATTATGATTATCACTAATGGAATTTCCATCGTAAAAACTAACAAGACAAAACCGACCAGTTGGCTGATGTCACTCATACTAATTGGCTGCACATAAATTTCCACTCACAAGAAAATCGTAAGGTACTAGGTCACATAGTAGTACGATAGTATTAGTATGTGATGAAATTAAAATGCAGTACCTTCGTTTACTTATATATCAATTAGATTATATCATCTGTGAAATCACAAATTACATATCACAAGCACTGTGCAATGCAGATATGATAAAAGTTATGTTAAATAACAATTCTTCCTTTTATGGAACTCGCTGGTTCGACCAGAAATGTCTTAAACACAAAAAACTTTATCACTCTGCACTGCACAGGTTTAGGAGACACAAATCAACAGATAACTCTAAAAATGAATACCTTCCACCACTTTTAGACGCTAAAAGAAGTTACACCAATCTAATAAAAGCCAAGAAGCTCAGGTTCATGCAAACACCTAATCTCAAACTTACAAACGCAAATAACACACAAGATTTTTATAGTGCTCTATCATACTTTAGGCCCAAGTTTACAAGTTCAGATAAGATTCAGTACACTGACACAGCACACTTCAAAAAATTCTATGAGGAATTGTTTAACATATACAACATACACTTAAACCTAAGTCTAAGTGATAGATCAGATGAGCTTTTAGATAAGGAATTCGAATACACAGAACTTGTTAATGCTATAAATAAGTTACCAGTTAGAAAAGCTCCTGGCCCAGATTATATACCAAATGAAGCTTGGAAATCATTTAATGTTAATCAGAAGCAAATATTATTAGATATGCTAAATAAGTGTTGGGAAGATGGCATATTACCAGAGTGCATTTCATTGGTAACAATATGTCCAATATATAAAAAGGGGGATAAAACTAATCCATCTAATTACAGACCAATAAGTTTAGTCAATACTCTATTAAAACTGTATACGTCTATGCTCGCTGCACGTCTAGAAATATGGTGTGATAATACAAACGCAATATCTGAATACCAAGCTGCTTATCGTAAATCGTATGGATGTGAAGATCATGTATTCGTGTTAAATAGCTTATTACAACTAAATGTGAGTAAAAAACGACGGGTATATGCTATGTTTGTAGATTTAACTAAAGCATTCGATAATATCAACCACGAAAAATTATGGAGTAAGTTGTATAAGCTTGGACTAAGCACTAAGTTTATCAAAAGTATTCAAAATATTTATAGGAATGCTAAAGCGAAGGTACGAACACCTAGTGGCGAGAGTGACTTCTTTAACCTAAGAAATGGAGTAATGCAAGGTGAATCTTTAAGTCCTAAGTTGTTTGCATTGTTTATCGAAGACTTAGTCAGTGAACTACATGAATCAAAAATAGCAGCAATTAAAATCGGAACAGTTGAATTGCATATTTTATTGTTCGCGGACGACCTAATTCTACTAGCGTATAATGTGCATGACCTACAAGAGAAAATTAGAATCCTAGAGCGGTACTTTTGTCAAAATGATCTCACTATAAACTTAAGTAAAACCAAGATTGTTATTTTTAGTCACTCACATAATTATAAAAGTTCACCCAAGGTATACTGGCATGAAGAATTAACTGAAGTGGTCAACGAATATACATATTTGGGTGTACCTTTCTACGGAAACATGAATTATGCAAAGACATGCGAGTACTTTATTTTAAAAAGCCAAAAAGCTCTACTCCAACTATCCTGTCTGCTTAAGAAAGCTAAGATTAATACATTAAATGCTAGGCTTAGGCTGTTTGATTCGTTAGTAAGATCAATACTTTTCTACTGTATTCATGTTTGGGGTATTGGATCTGTGAAGCAACTTCGAGTGTTCCAAAATGACTTCCTCAAAATGTTATTTTGGCTACCCAGATTTACGCCTAACTGGTTTGTTAGATTAGAGACGGGCAGCGTTGACAT
Organism: Isotomurus maculatus; assembly: GCA_034696585.1. Classification (NCBI taxonomy): domain Eukaryota; kingdom Metazoa; phylum Arthropoda; class Collembola; order Entomobryomorpha; family Isotomidae; genus Isotomurus; species Isotomurus maculatus. The sequence continues at coordinate 49,231 of JAQGAC010000058.1, read as the reverse complement.
TGCAACGTTACTACTCAAACGGTGTTTATCCTTTTGGATGAAAACAATGAGGAGGAACGAAAGAAGCCTGATTCGGCAGTGTTATGAAGAACTTAAAAGTAAACATTTCAACAAAAGACTAAAACATAACTGGTACTCCTTGTTGAATGAGAACCTAGAATTATTATGTAATTTTGATTTGTGTGAACTAGAAAAGCTATACCTGTGCAACCAGCTAAATATCAACAAAATTATAGAAAATGCTAATAGTAAGTTAGTAGAAGAAGACATTTCTAGAATCGGTGAGACCACTACAGTAACTATGTATAAAAGTTTGAAAACTAATGTTTTGTTCAATGAATTTATGAATACTTTTAATAATTGGCCAATTGTAAGGTTATTTGTGCAATTAAGATCAGAAACCCCTAAAATAACAATAAGTGGTAAAACTGTTGCATTAAGATCGATTTCAAACCACTTTAACCAAGGGAGTGACGAAGACACTTTATGTCTTACATGCACCTTACGTCAGAAAGAGACTGCTTTCCACATAATTGTTGAATGTCCTTGTTATACTCAAGAAAGGGAAAATATCCTGAGCAACCACAATGTCAATGCAGATTGTAAAATAAGTTATATTAAGATACTAAGTGAACCAGAACTAACTGTCATGTTTTACATTAAGAAATTCCTGGAGCATGCAATAGAAATTAGAAATAATTGGCTAAGCACATACTACGATAATGAATAATTAATTATATCTAAAAAGTGAAATGTATGATGATTGTCAAGGCTCGGCTATATCAATCTAGCACAAATAAATCAATATACTATATTATATCATCTGTATTCTTACTTCGATCCAATTTACGTGTATACCACAGAGCAAAGTCAGAACTAAGATTAATTTCTTCATAAAATGAATTCAAATGAATATCAAGGGTTTGTATTAATTTATAACGGCATGTTTTTTATATCTTTTTTTCTCGGGTACTAATGTATAATTTCTAGAACGGACCTGAAGTAGTGTGACGGAGCAACTTATGCTTGGACACCAACGATGAACTAATTTATACCATTCTATACTCAGGCTATGTTGGTCAAAACAGTTAAGAACCAGGTCATTTTCTGTCAACAAATGATCTTGAAGTGACACACACGGCATCTTAGCTTTTGGTTTTCCTCACAGTAAATATTTGTCTTACCTGTAAGCCTTAAATTCCGTTAGACACATAAAAACAAAGCTAACAAAATTTTCGTATATTTTTCTAGTAAGGGAACGATGAAGATATCATAAGAATGTGGACAAACCTGCGTGAGTTGATGTGAAATCAAGAATTATTTTGGATTATTTTGGAACAATTTTGAGTATGGACAAATGTCCATTTGTAGAAAAGAACTCTCCAGGTTAAAATGAAAATTTATTTATTTAATTAAAATAACATTAATGGATTGAGTACAGTACGTGTGGAAACGCTCAGTTGCCTATAGTTAGATTATTATATAATATTACACCATAGTTTTGAAATTCGTTGGGTCAGAAATCCTTGAGACAACGTAATAATTGGTGGTCATTCCAAATCATTCTTTAAATTAATGGTGCTCTTTTATTAAATGAGTTCCGAAATAGATTAACGATTTTGGTACTTCTAACACCAATTTAAACCTATCTTATAGTTAAAACAAGAGATATCAATCAGGTCAGATTTCAAATTTAGTGTTTAATATTGAATTGCTGATTAACAATCAGAATCATATTTTGAAGCTGAGATATCTATGTTTGAAGAAAGATCTGTGCGTTGGTTTCTCAATAAAAGCCACCAAAATTTTGCATGGCGGATGTACCCAATCTTTTAAAATATAAAAATAAAAAAATGTTAAAACTGTTAAAAAAAGAATCTTATCCGAATCTAGATGACTCGTCTCACGGATCTCAGCCCCAGAAAACTCGTCCCAAAAAACTCGTCTCAATTCATAGTAAACTCGTCTCAATCGAATATAAACTCGTCTCACGTTGCAGTAAACTTGTCGCAAAGCTCAGTCCATTTATAATTTACTAACAGATTATCACGTTATGGAAGATATACTCCTGTTCAGTAACCTGGAGTTTTATTCAAAGCTACGACTTTGGATGGCTTTAGCTCTTGTAAAACCTGAGGATGCATAGCATAAACGTGAAAATTGTGCAAATCATAACATGCAATCACTTATTAGATGGATGGTAGATCCACTACATTTAAATTTTCGCATCTTATTACTTAATATAATTAATACACTTTGGAATTCGTAGTTTTCTTGTTTGAAAAGAATTTATGAAATGGTTAGACCAATAAATTTGGAATCAGTATAATTCGAAATTCAAAGACCTCCGAATGTTTCCTGTTCTGAAGGTCAGGTGACTCACAAACTGCTTAGGAGAGAAAGAGTATACCAAACGGACCGACAACTCTGATTTGCATAGTACAGCGTAATGGTCCAGAGTAGAGCCTTCGTCATAAATCTCAAAAAGTGCAAAGAAGGATCTCAAAATAAATAGGCAGATATTGTAAACCATGAAAGTTAGGATGCATGTCAGCATTCAGGTTAAAGCTGATGAACTACATACGGCTTCGACACAAGCAAAATCAATATTTATTGATTTATTTTGGTTATTTTTTGTTCCATTTATTATTCATTAAAATTTCGGATAAAACCAGGTTTGTTTTGACAATAATTAAACCAGCTCATAATGAGACACATCAAGTCGTAGTTTGGGTTTCTCGCAGAGGTGTTATTTAGTCTAGTTTGATTATTCACAAGGATGATAATACCTTTGCTTGTGTTATGGAATGTGAATGTACGTATGTTGGCCTGTATATGTCTTATACAGTCAAATGGCTAGTTGAAATTTTTTTGAACGACTGTTTAGCAAATCTACCTGCGATGTGTGAACAGAGTATCCACGACAATTTTGAGACGAATACTTTGGAAAATCTACGTAAGGCCTAGGGTCCAATTAACTCTTATTTTGTAAGTCTATTTCAAGTCAAACCTTAATCACGTATAGAGGGTATTTTGAGGCTAAAAAATTTATTATTATATTACCTCGATGATAAGCTGCTTCTTACTAGTACAAAATAAAAGCTACGGATTTAGAAAACTTTCAAATTATGAAAAATTAATTTTATTTCAAATGATGTCTTTTAATGCGACACAATTAGAATTTATACGCGATTGTAAGTGAGACGAAATGCAATAAGTTGCTACGGGTCATGAGGTTTTAGGGCCCAATGTTTCCGGAAAAGGATTCTCAGCTATGAGCTGCAAGGTTTCCAAAACGCAGAGAAAACTAGGAGACACCTTAAGATTTCCTTTTACTTTGCTCACCATTCACTTTGGTTCTTTAAATTAAAACTCGAAGACACTGGGGTGAAAAATTTTTCTGGAAATTACAACTTACGAAAAGAAATTCGAAAGAGTGCGACCTGTCTCGGGATAAAGGAATGAAGTGAACACGAATTGACCAACGAAAATCAACTGCCCCCACAACAATACAACAGGCTTTTTGGGTGACGGAAGAAACCCCTAAATCAGGAAACATAGCCTTAACTTGATGGTTTACAGATACAAAAAAGTTGACATCCAAAAATGTAAGACAACATTCGTTACCAATACTTTTCAAGGACGATTTTCAGGCTTTTCATAAACAATCTTGCAACAATAAATATGCACAAAGTCGCCTAAGAAAGTTCATTCAGAAGCAGGAGTACTTGAGAAATTAGAGCCCTTGTTTTGCTCTTAAATAGGGACTTTCTTAAATCATTTGACTTTTACAGTATTTATAAAAGGACGGTTTATGACAAATAGTTTCTATAACCCAAGGATTCAATGGGAATAAAATCTAAACTAGCATGAATTTTGTCGTAACTGTTCTCTTTGTCCTAATTAATATTGATTGCCATAATTGTTTTTATTTGTCAAAATTTATCGCTGGAATACCTCCATCGTGCCTAATCGTAATAGTATTCAAGAATGACGAACCTTCTGATGACATTTTTCGCGGCGACTCCCATTCTCTTCTTTTTCGTAAAGTTAACCTCACAAACCCGACGATAGCAAAATTACAACAGATTTACTTTGCAAAAGGAAGAATTGAAAATGACTACACGGATATGGGAAAGAAGCTGATTCTGTTTTCAAAACACCGGAAACATTTATCTCATTCATGTCTTTTCAACTTTCTCTATGTAAAGTTGAAATCCGAAGGTGTAACCAAATCGGCCAATCTTATGCGAGAAATGATACAAAAATTTAGAAATTGGTACATCTTAAAAAGTAACGCAGTGGAGTGGGAAGTAAACCAAGATTACGCAATTGTAGTCTTTAACAGGAGGAAGACAAGCTTTCCTTTCAAAGGAAATGAGATGTTTGGAAACCACTATCCAGAGGGTTACTGTCATATTGGAATTTTATTTGCAACCTCGAATCCTTCTCAATTTTTGCTGTACACACTACAATATCCGTACAGGTGGTGCATGTCGAATATGACTAAAAGCCAAAATACAGCAGAAAGGCCTCGCACAGAGGCTTTCCCCGTCAACTTGTTTACGCCAAATATTGTAGAAGTGTGGGAAAGTGGTTCCAAATCACCAATTAATGAAAACATGTTGGCATCTTTTCAATCGGCCGAAATGGTTTTTTTGAGATCCACTTTTCGGGCCAGTAATTCCTCCATTTTGTATGAAAAAGAATTCACCTTTCTCAATATTCATCCTAGTATTTTAATGAACTTCTATCTGCACAGGGATACCAAGATTACCGTTTTGTCTACGAGATCAATTCGAATAATTACGTGTTACTCAAGTCCTGTGCTCAGTTTCGCAATGTATATTTCCCCTTTCGGAATCTATTTGTGGGCAGCAATTATTTTAAATGGATCAGTTCTGTGTGGGTTCATCAGTCTGTATTTACACTTTCAAAAAATTAAGGTTAGGAATTTCTCACTGCTTCTATTGTACTTCAGCACACTTACAGAAGAACCAATAGAATTACCCGCAGTGCTAAAAAATATTACTTGGCTCCGCTGCTTAGTTGCTGCCTGGATTTCTGTGTCACTGGTAGCTACGTCCACATATTGCAGCATGCTTATTTCTGAGCTTAACTCTCCACTAAGAGGTGAACTTATAGAAAATACGAGTCAAATCCTTTGTGATCCTATCAACAAGCATAATGATACTTACACTGAAAACCACTTGAAAATCTTGCTAAGGTTTGATAATAGTTTAGCTATTCTTAGCAATTATCTAACTCATAGAGAGAATGAAAGCGATGAAAACCATAAACTCGAGAATTGGCTACCTGAGGAGCATGAAAAGCCAGACTGCTTCTCTCTCTTGTCGCAGCCCCGACAAAAGCCCAATTCAGAGGGTAGAATAATTGGAGACCCATTTGGATATGGTCTGGTTATTGATTTCATTTCTTACGTTCTTGATTGGAAACACCGAAGAACGGTACGAGGAATAAAGCACTGGAATTACAACATATTTAACTTCGTCAGCAGCTACACAAGACATTACCCTGTCACCCCAAAAGAAAACGCAAATTTGAGGAAAGATTTATTCGCAGAATTAGCCATAGAAAGCGAGTTGATCCAATGCAAAAAGTCTGCGTACTTGATGAAATCCGATGAAAACGAGTTTCAGTATTTGAAGGATAATTACCCCACGAGAAAATTTTATCAGCTAAAAGAAGACTTCTATTCGTCCTGGTCGCAATGGAATTTCAAACGCTTCAAGAATCTGCGTTTATTTAAAAATATAAAGCTGCTTTTAGAAAGCGGAATCTACGATAAAATACGCTCGGAGACCAAAGTACTTCAATATTGGAAACGATTGAAAAATACCAAAAAGCTCATTCAGCTGAACAAATTTGAACGAGTTTCAGCTTTGTCTATTTCTGATTCGATTCAAACAGTTTTCATTCTGTATGTAATTATGGTAGCTATTTGCATCATAGGTGGGTGCGTGGAAATCTACCTTTGTGACGGTGTCTTGATACGCAAGTTGTATTTCTTATTATTAACTAATCATAATTTTGTGAAGCGAAGATATTTGAGAATAATTTCCAGTGGTTCTTGGGTAAGATACATTGGACACTGTCGGCAACTTGGAAGAGTTCATAATCGTAAATAAATCACAGAACAAATTTAAAGAAAATATAATTTTTGAACGTGGGAACTTGATGAGTAATTCAAATAATTTCCTTAGGAAGAACCTTTATCGTTCGAATAATGTTTTGATGAGGTATTGATATTGCATAATTATACCACATTGTATATAAATAAGCCTACGGTATAAAATATTGTGAATATAAATTATCAATTGACGGAGAAATTTTGGGTGGAAAGATGCTAAATGGCAGTTGGTTAATGATCTGATGGGTTAAAACGTAAGGATCTTTGAGCACCTTTAGCAACAATTACGTGCAGAAAAAAATAAAATTACTAATAACATGAGTGGCCTGATATAGTGAGTTTCATGTATTGTACTTTAGTTGTTAATTAAAGTGCCTTAATCTCTGCTAAATAAGTAAACCGACGATCTCCAAGCTGTTTCAAATTGGGTGGTCAGAAAGGGCTAAAACGACGGATGTAGCTAAAAAAACAACATACGATTTTAAGAAATGCTGCGAACTTGGCTAGAATAGGATAGGATACCATTGACTTGAACGAATCAAAAGCCTAACAGCCTGGGGCTCATCATCGACGCCAAACCTACCTGGTTACAGCATATAAGTAATTTGTCCAGAAGTTACCATCTTGTAGTAAAATCTCTTTCTGCACTTAAGCCATTTCAATCGGTCATTAATTTTTAGAATATTTTTTTATGTATGCTGCTACTCCCTTCTTAAATACATGGTTGTTGCTTGGGGCTCTAGCACAAAATAAAACCTTGAGATTATTGAGTGGTGTATCAGATGGAGTCGAGATTAATTCTATGTGAGCGAAAATTCGACCTGATATTCAAGGATCTACGTTCCCAACCTAAATGGCTCATGCCACGGGACGCTTATAATTATCTCTCTCTCGCTATTATATTTTAAATAAATCAAAAGAAAAGCGTACCTAACTTTGATGAATTATTGAAGCCTTCAAATGGAACTCTCACTCACTGCACTAGAACCTCAGATAACATTCTCGTTCCAAATGTTAAAAGCAATTATTATGGTAGGCGATCCTTTTTTTAATACCTGTACGGCCTCGAATAACTTACCCGATGATTTATAAAACTGGTGTTCTCTCTACACTAAACAACTAAACTGAAAGGTTGGTTAACCTAGGATGCATAGTTAATTCGTGTATTATTAATACTACATGACGACACCTTTTCGATTTATTGTATTATTGTTAACTTAATCTATATTATTTAATACAGTCTATATTGAGACTTCAAACTTGACTCTATTTCTCTTAATCCAATTTTTTATGCATCACAACTTTGTTACAACCTAATTCCGTATGTGACTACTCCTTTGGGACATTAGGAGGAACAAATAATAATAATAATTATTATTATTTAGTTTTTTGATAATTTCCTGATGAAGACAACAGAGTCTTGTCGAAAGCTTGCGTTATAATCCTACGTAAATCTTGTATAAGACTGTCTAATAAAATAACGCAACTTTTTATTAACCTCGACCCTGCAAGATCACCTTGATTGCTTTATGCAAAAGTCAGTTCTAACCACGGGGAGTCCGCTCAACTGGCTTATTTGAGGTCGTTGGCACGGAACCTAAGGTAAAGAGGGAGAGGAAAGCGCTGAATATTGCTTTACTCTTTTTATGGTTGCAATGTTACACATACACTGCGTGAATTCACAATGTTATTTATAAATAAGTAAAGATAAAATCCTCATTTCCTCTCATTGCTGAGTTTGTGGTTTGTGGTTTGTTTTAAGTGAATTTAATTCATCAAAGATGCATATAACTAATGATACCGGGAGTTCAATTAGAAGGTAAAATGACGCAAAAACTGTTACGTAAAAACCAATATTGGACTTACTAGGTTTACCCGTGAAAAGTAGATTGATAACGTATTTAAAAAACGTAAAGCTCCACAGCTGCAGATCTGATGACGAGCCAGGAATACCTTTTCTACTACAGAGTGAAACCGATCCGGCGATTTTCCAAAATCCAAACTTACCTATTTCCTTTTCGATTGACAATTTACCACATGAGATTATCAATTTCCAAGTGACTTCTTAGTATTGGCGTTTATATCCAAAGTGAAACTAAAACTGGCTACAACCCACGCTTAACGCTTGGCTCGGATTAATTAATGTTAACTGAATAGTTTATGGGATCGGAGTCGTTAAGCCAATGGCCGTGACATAAAATAGGAAATTAGACTAATGGAAGCTGTCCGATGACGCATGATTGGAAAAAGTGTTGCGGTTATGCTTAACCAATTAGAAATTGAAAACGGGATAACCCGACTGTGAATATAAGAAAAAGGAACACTCCAATGAATCAAGGACACATGACAGACTCTTTTGTGAACTTCGATCTAAATAAGGATACCAAGATTACCGTTTTGTCCATGAGATCAATTAAAATAATTACATGTTACTCAATTCATGTGCTAAGTTTTGCATTGTATCTTTACCCTTTCGGAATAGCCTTGAATGTGGGTAGCTGTAATTTTAACTTGATTAGTTACATGCGGATTCATCAGTCTGTATTTATACTTTCAAAAGGTTAAGCTTAGCAATTTCTCATTGCTCTTATTGTACTTCAGCACACTGACAGAAGAACCAATAAAACTATCTGCAGGGCTTAAAAACATTGCTTGGGTTCGCTGCTTGGTTGCAGTGTTGATTCTTGTGTTGCTGGTCTCTACGTCCACATATTGCAGTATGCTGATTCATGAGCTTAATTTCCTACTAACGGATGACCTTATAGAGAATATGAGTTTTTATTCCATGACTCGTTGACAACTGCGGAGTCTACTCGCTCCACAAGCCCTCTTCTACACACTATCTTACTATCTATCCCGTACATGCTATATTATACAACACTCTAACGAAGATGGTTATCGCGCTCCTTATATAATTCATAATTTTTTCACAGCGCCTCATTGGCCATGAATGCTTTGGTGTAATAATTGTCTGTCTTTTTGCCTGTCATAATGCGCTGAACTGTCAGCGTCAGGTTACTACTCTGTTTTTCACTTCGTTGTTTCACAGATATATCAAGTTTGAACTGCCCAAACAGAAAATATCTTGAAACTTATTGATTATAATTACTAATAATATACTTTTTGCAATTTCACATAAAGGCTGTTGTCTCAGTTACTTCTTCAGTTCTGGTTCAGTTTTTTGGAATTAACGTAGACCTCTCCTTACTGAAGTATTGATTCTACCTTTTTTAACCAGGCAGCAGCCAAGTTTTAACTCCAACACGCTAGGCTGAGAGAAATTACCTTTTAGTGTATAATAAATGCGACCGGAGTTTTCTAGCTAAAGGTTTCTATGTGAAAGGTTATGCGAATAAAAGCTTTATGTCCAAGTCAGTAAAAATATTATGGCATGTCCATAATACAAATACACACCGGGACAACCCGTCTCCAAACACATACCAAAAAGGAAAACTCGGATAGAAACACGGCACTCAACAGGATGGCTAACAAGACCACCGTCTCAAATGGGAGAAGTCCTCAATCTTAACCGTAACATGCAGGTTTCCAACTCAATCGCACTGGAAGACGAAAACGGTAAGCACCGATTTGCTAATAATATAACATTGGTTACCAGTTTATCGAAAATGAATGTGCCATAATATGCACACCAAGTTATGTGGAGTCCGGGTTATTTTCTTCTGGAAAGCATAAGCGACACACACTTGTAATTTTGTAGCATTTGCATTTGAAATCTTTTACAACACAACAGTATTTTGTCAAACGGAGAGTTGTGATAAGGGACGGTTAGAATTTCAGGGCTTACGACTGGAAGACTAACGACAATAACCACATGGCGATATGACCTGACTGCGGCAAACAGTTAATCTTTTAGCTTAGGATACAGGCAAATAGTGGACAATACGTACGACGACAAATAAGAATCGATAGTAAATACAACTCAACTTAATTGATAAGTACAACAGTTGGGGACAAGCTTGAAAGGGCAAGAGGGTCCCACTAGGCAGCTGCTACCTGGCAGAGCGAAGGTGTGACCGAAGGTCACTCCTAGAACAACGGGAACTGGGGAGTTGAATTAAGCATGATATTCCACTCTGTTGGTGTCGTCTGAAAAGACTGGCTACTAAAATTCCTCACAGAATTAAAATTATACTTATCAAAGATTCGTTTATATCCTGCAAATCATCAAAAATAGGTCCAGTGTGGAAACGTAAGTAGTCAAATATCGATTAATGTTATCAATTTATTAGTCTAACACAAGACAAGCCATAATTGGTACGAGAAGCAGACTAAATTATTCACAAGAAAAAGCTCCATCTTTGTAATTCGTAAAAGAATCATTGAATTTACAATTCTTACGTAAGGAAGCTTCTACAATTTCCAACGTTATAAAGATTGGTGTTTTTTCAATATTTCTATTTTGGTTCACAATTCGCTTAGTTGCAGTCGCATTCGCTCAAAAAATGTATATAGTCTACTAGTGTTGCTTCCAGTGTTTTTTCTTCAGGTCAAATTTTGAAATAATTGTAACCAGAGCATTGTCTTCAAATGATATCCATATCGATCTAGTAATGACACAGTCGAAATATTTTTTTCATCCCAGCACCAACAACTAATCATTTTATCTAATCTTCTACACAAAGACGACATCTCTGAATGAGTTTTTTTCGTAAGCGATCACATATAATGGAAAGATAAGTTTGTGCGGGAAGCTAAAAATGTAAACAAAATGCCAAACGATTATAGGCTTTTATTCATTTGCGATTTATCTCAGGAGGCGTAAGCTTAAACCACCGTTACTTCTTTTGACGTGTAAGCCTACAGTAGTTTTAAAACATAGGACAATTTTCATCTGTTTTAGTTTGAAGCTGGAATATCTCCTTCAAACTACCTCCCTACTAGCAATAAAAATTATCTTATAACAAATTCACAGAAAATTTCCGTGCTAATCTCCTAAGTTAACCTGACCTAATCTTTTTCTTTTTTCATGTGGATCACGTTCGTCTGAACTTGATTTTCAACGCAACCAAAAGCTAGAGTTTTCGATTTGAACGACTTGGAGACCTACACAAGAAGACACACAAGGAGACATTTGCGCCCTTAAAATAATTGTCCGTTCTTTATTTTGGCCTTGCATACCTCGGCAATTAAAACTACACATGCTTGTAACCCCTGGGTGACATTTCTCATCATCAATCTGTAGACTACCAAATATTTCATAGGGTCTGCGAACAAATTAAGTTCATACCAGAGAGCTTTTCTCGTGCAAAACCGACAAAACCAAAACCAATCTTATATCTTCTTCGCCAGATTTAGAAGCCCGCTGGAAATTGTGGTTATTATTAATTATTATTATTGTTAAATTACCTTGACAAACAGTTATTGCATTACTCTATGGGCAAGTTACATTTAAAAATCCAAATCAATGGTAGGTTTTTTTGTAAAGATGAACAAAATAACACTTGTAAAAATTTAGTACGGCAATAGCGTTCTTATTATTCCGAAGCAAACACGATTTAAAAATGGAGCTTTCAAAGATTTTGCTCTTTCTACTAAGCAATTTTAGTCGCAGTGGGTGTTTTTATTTGTCACAATTTATAGCCGGGATACCCCCTACCTGCCTGATCATAATATCATTCACGAATGAGGAACTCTCCGATGACATCTTTCAAGGTGACTCTCATTCTCTCATCTTTCGTAAAGTAAACCTTTCTAGTTATATACGTTCTGATTACAAGATCACTCAGAAGAGGGCTATTTTATTTTCTAAACACAGAATTCATTCCTGTTTGTTCAACTTCTGCTATCTAAACTTAGAATTGACAGGGTTAAACACGTCTCCACTTGAAACAAGCACAGGAATTCGCTTATGGAGGCATTTCTACACATTAAAGAGCGGCGGTGTTGAGCGGAATTCAAATCATGATTATGCAATTGTAGTTGCTAATACAAAAATGGAAAATTTCCCATTCACCAAAAATGAAGATTTTCTTAATGAATATTATGAGCTGGTTTTCCATTTTGGAATTTTATTTGAAATCTCAACTCCCCCGTATTTTGCATTGCACACTCTTCGATTTCCTTACCAGTACTATTTGTCTAATTTGAGTGCGGGCAGTAACGTGGGTGAAACGTTTTCCCTAGAGGCTTTCCCAAAGAACTTATTGGCACCGAATGAAATAGAGTTGTGCGTAGGCAAACGCTTGGAACATATTAGCACAGAAATATTTGCAACTGCTAACTCAACGTTAATTGTTTTTCTGAGATCCGCTTTTCGTGCCAGTAATTCTTCAGTTTACAATTTACAACTTTCTGTCTCAGATCTTTTGTATCCTAGCATTCATATAAACACACAAAGGAAAAGAAACACTAGGGTAATTAGTTTTCAAACGGTTTCCATTAAAATAATTACATGCTACTCAAATCCTGTGCTCAGTTTCGCAATGTACATTTCCCCATTTGGAGTTACCTTGTGGATAGCTATAATATCAAACGGCATGCTATTGTGCGGATTTATCAGCCTTTATTTATACTTTAACAAAATTAAGGTAAACAACTTCTCAATGCTGCTCTTGTACTTTAGTACACTCACAGAAGAACCCATAGAATTACCCGCAGTGCTAAGAAATATTTCTTGGCTCCGCTGCCTAGTTACCGCCTGGATATTTGTATCCTTGGTAGCTACGTCAACATACTACAGCATGCTGATTACTGAGCTTAATTCACCTCTAAGAGGGGAATTAATAGAAAATACGAGTCAAATTCTTTGTGATCCAATTCCCTGGTATAATACTTCTAAGCTCCATAACCATCTGAAAATCTTAACAAAACATAATATTTCGAATACAATTCCAGAACACGATGTGTACTTTCCTGTAGACGAAAGGCTGGAAGATAACGACCAAAACCGTGAAATTGAGATTCGGTTACTTGAGAAGCATCAAAAACCAGGTTGTTTTGTTCTCTTGTCGCAGCCACGAAAAAAAGTAAGTTCAGCAGGTCGAAAAATCAGCGACCCATTCGGATATAGTCTCTTCGTTGACATCATCAAATCGGTTGTTGAATGGGAAGATTTTGAAGAAAGCGTAATTCCAAGGCTCTGGAATTACTCAAAAATTAACTTCGCCAGTAGCCTCATAAGACATTACCCACTGATTCCCAACGAAAACATAAACTGGAGCAAAGATTTACTTTTAGAATTGGCAATCGAAAGCGAATTGATTCAATGCAAAAAATCTGTTTTTTTAATGAGTTCCACTGAAAATGAGCTAAGTTATTTGAAGGACAATTACGTCACTAAGAGGTTTTATCAATTAAAACAGGATTTCTACTCCACAAGGTCACTATGGCATTTTTTAGATTTTAAGAACCTAATTTTGTTTAAAAACATACAGCTGCTTGCGGAAAGCGGAATTTACGACAAAATACAAACGGAGAATCTAACGCTGCATTACTTAAAACGGTGGAAGAATTCAAGGAAACTGATTCTGTTGCACAAGTTTGAACGCGTCTCACCTTTGACTTTGTATGATTCGATTCAAACAGTTTTTATTCTGTACCTTATTATGGTAGCTATTTGTATTACAGCTGGGTGTGTTGAATTGTACTTTTGTGATGGTGTTCTGATACGCAAGTTGTATTTTATATTATTAACCAATCGTAATTTTGTGAAGCAAAGATATTTGGGAATAATTTTCAGCTGTTATTCGGCAGGAGACCCTAATGTACTTGAATTGATTTCCCACGTAAGAACCTTTATAGCTAAAAAACTACTTTGATTAGTTATTTATCATAAAATTACAAATTATTATTTACAAATAAGTTTCTGATATAAAATATTGTGAGTATAATTTATTAGTGTGCAGATAAATGTTGGCTGAAAAGAAGGTATATTTTGGTTGGATTTTGATCTGTTGGGTAAAGAGTAAAGGAATTTTAAGCACCTTCAGCATTAACTATGTCCTTTAAGTTCATCTTCCCTGCTGTATGTGAAAGTCAGTGCAAAACTGGGGTAGCAAACTCAACTGGCTTAACCCTGCGATTCTCCAGATAATCTGAGATCGTTGTAATGGAAAATAGAGTGGACTCTATAGGTACAAGGGGGCTGATGTTACTTCAATCAATGGCTACAATGTTAGACACATAATGTGTGAATTTTCAATCTTTTTCATCAATTAGCAAAGATAGAGTTTCTTTTTCTTCTCATTGCTGTGCTTCACGATTTCTGGTTTGTGTTAAGTCAAGAAAATTTACCAAAGATTTATTAATCACTGCAGCAATTCATTCAGGCGGTCAAGTGACTCATAAATGCTTAGGCAAACGCTGATATATTGAACTTACTACGATTACTCTATAAAAGTAGATTGTAAATGTATTCAAAAAATTGATTCTTGGTCACATGAACAATTAATTTAGCTAAATTTATTACACTGATCTTACTTGATAACTTTTTTTAAATAAATGAATACCAATAAACTGCGCATTATGTAAGCCAATATTTTACGGAGACGTAGCTCCGGAGTTATTTCATACTTTACCTTGGGCTCCATCACTTTCGTTCGCGTGATTTCCATATCTTTTACCTTCAACTATTTACTTTCAATTTCGTTTTTTGAAGCTGTAAAGATATGAATCTAGGTTAACGATAAAACGAAATGGAACTGAAAGTATAGGAGTAAAAATGCTACGAGTATTGGAAGTTAGGTGTAATCAAAGTTGAAATTAACACAATTTCAAGAGACATGAATAAACCTAGAGGGGACTTCAGCAAATATTGCGGTACCGCTAAATAAAATGCGATTGCTGGTAGGCATTAATCTGCCGGATTGTTAAAATTCCATCACTTATATATTAATTTGTCACCAATAATTTTTGTTAACAGGTACACTACGATTTGTTACCAAAATATTGTGTAAATGTCACCTAAAATCTTAAGCACCATAATGTGGAAAACATATAATTATTAAAGTAAACAAAGTGTTTGCTTAATATTCATCTATACTTGTTAATGTGTGTGTTAATTTTTACTCGTAATAAACGATAGCTTTAGTCATAGATAAGTTGTATGAAGCCATACTTTACGATTATCTGCTTGATTCAAAAATGCGTAATAAGTTAGCAGCAGGATGACAAAACTGTGACACATGATTCTCGCAAGAATTTGTTTCGATTTCTTGTGATAATACTTACTTAGGCGAAACGTCGAAAACTTTAAAAACGTTAAAGTGACGTACATGAACGTTGAAAATGGGTCGAATGTGTTGCTCTAGAATTACGTTGACACTGCTGTGTCCCCCTCGTATTTCCATGGGTTAAGTTACTGTCTCGTGACTTCTTCAAGATCTACCGATTAATGCTGGGATAAAATATTCAATTAAAATGGGTAATCTAAGCTAAAATTACCCACACAAGTGTTTTCAAGGGATGTAAGGAGCTTATGTCAATACATTGGACAAACGAGGTGATATTTATTTATTTATTTATTTATTTATTTCTGAGGTTTCCTTAATAAAGGTAAATTACACCACAGATTGTCAAACTTAGGTAGTAGGCAGGCACATTACATTAGATAATAATGAATCAATAGCAGCACAATAAATTAGGAGAAGCATTTTAAAACACTGTCAATACACGAGAGATCGCAAGTATCATCGAAGTCAGATGGCAACTCAAGCTTTTGAAGAGAAATTAGGTGCTTTAATAAAGCAGATTTGAAAATTGGGAAGGATGAAGAAGACTTAACTTCAGAAGGTAACTTAAGCCATTCATTTGAAACCAAGTATTTAAAAGAGCGAGGGGAAAAGTCACAGTTTTGTACAGGAATAGAATAGTGGGAGGACAAACGAGTAGTAACAAGATTGAATTCATCTAGGGATAGATAATCGACAAATGATACAGGACAAGAGTGATTCATCATATTATAACCAAGCTTCAGACATTCGAACTTCAATAGGTACTTACTATTCAACCAATTCAAGTCATTTAAGAGTTCATGGGAAATAGAGTCATACTTACATTTACCTTTGAAGATGTGTCCTCAGTCATAGTTCTATTCGCAACATTGTGGCTTAAATTATGGTCGGAAAAAACAAAACTATTATGTGAATAATGTTGTAAAAATCACATTTAAACTGATCCAGCCGTTTTTATAAACTTTGAACTCTTGGTACCTTCGTTGAGCGACTTATGGGACATCCTGTATTACAAAAGGTTAAAAAAACTAATTTTTGACACTTTGTAAGTCTACAAAGCTAATAATTAGCAAAGTTTTAAATATTCCTGTGTTAATAGCTGTGAAGCTGAAAGATCGAATGCTGTTCATTTTGTAAAAGTAATTAAACAGGTTAGGTTATATTTAATTTTATGAACTTGGAGAACACAATCGATACTAAATTAATCAGTCGTCACAAGTCGAACTATTTTATTCATATTTCGCCTTAATTAGAGGACAACTTGAATATGTCGTCTTTAGCGTGATGATGAGCGCAATATATTTTATGTAGCCAAGCAAAGTTTGTTTAATACTTTACAACCGCAAATTAGATCTGAACCTAAGAGGACTTTTCCACGAAACGAATTATTTGAATATGGATACTTTAGGGGTAGCATGGTTAAAAAATATTCTTAGAAATCGTTTTTTATAATTTCATGTGAAATAAAAACAACCGTAAATTTATCCCATGTTTCTGCATTCTTTACACAATGACTAGTTGATACACAGCAAACTTTTACTTTTGGTTTTATTGCACGGCAAACGGAATGCAAGCCCATCAAAACGCCCTTTACTAGTCAATATCAGCCGGCAAACTTCGTTGTTCCAAACCCTTAGTCGTCTCATCTCCAGCATCAGCGTGATATCTATTCATCATTTTTGTAACATAACTTAAAACACGAAACTTAAAAAGTATACAATTCAAATAAAACGCAATAGGGAAAGCGTAGAAACAGTTAGTTACAATTGTGGGGGAAATTTAAATGATACAACATTTCCAACACAATACAAATCACAATCCAGTAACAGAAGAGGAATAAATAATTCCCAAGACAAAGGGACAAACTTCAGATTCATGTTTTATTCATTAAAATTGAATTTTATGCCCGATAAAGGAGACAAGCTGTTCTGGTAATCCAACAATCTGAGGCATAGTGCTTTTCTTTTTTTTGTCCTGGTTTTAAGTGATTAATCTATTACATTAACGGGAGTAGTTTTGCATAAGGTATTGTGTTTCAGATAAATGTAAGAGCTAGGATTTTATTCGTTCCGTGTTTGGCAAACCAACCTTGGATACTTACCTACATTTTTTTAATCTCTTTTTAATACTATTTGAAAACCATACTGGGTGCAATGATTAATCCAACAAATTAATTTAAATTATTTGTCAACGAAGAACTGCAACTAAATGCTAACATTAACAAAATTTACCCATGTCCAACCATGATTGACGCAAAAACAGATGAGGTTTGAACCTAGTAGTAAAAAATACCAGTTACCACTAAGCCGTAATTGTTTTTTAGAGATCTGATTTTCATTTCTATTGTTTTGTTCTCTAATTGCAGAGATAATTAATTAATTAAAGTTGGTGTTGCACATTTACCCAAACGGTGCAAACGAACGTATAGGCGTCCAATTTTTAAATTGTACTTGCGCAAGGATTTTGCTTAAATCAAACCAAGAATTCCAGAAGTTGTTCGTAAAGGACAAACTAAGTTAAGTGCATTGCACACCAATAAGGAAGTTTCTAGACGCAAAAAAACAATATTGCAGCTGGAAGTATTACAATAATTGCCGTTTCATTCTTCAGAAGCTTAAAAAGTGATCTATAAAATTAAATAGATTTAAAAAATATCACAAAGTAATAAAGACTAACACAAATTCGACTTCCTTAACAAAGACATTTCGATTTCAAAGCTTGCTTATTTGTTGCTAAGGAGTTACTAAACCTAAAATGCTGTTAAATTCTAAAAACCTGTTATTACTGTTTGCATTGGTTTCAATTAGGTACCCATGAAGGTATGTTGAAACTCGAATGAGTTTTCTAAATGCACCAAATTCACACGATCTCTTCAAGTATACTTGAAAATAATGTAGTGCTAGAAAGGCGTCTGTGTTAAAAAAACTTCAAAATATGCGTCCGCTTTTGATCAACTCGTTTCTAATCGTAATACGACCAGCATAAAGGCACATTTTGCCTTTTTTCCAGCTCTAGTTCAAGATTTGGAACTTTATGCGTGAATTCCCTTGCCAGCAATTCAAAAACATTTTCCCTTTTATATTTCAGCAAGACAAATCCGTAATTCGGCTATGCAAACAAAATAATTAAGAAAGCCGCGCGGATGGGTTTTGAAGAGTTTGCCGGATGCGTTTTAATCAAAATCTGGGTAATTGATCTGGGTGCGTTAAGATGCGCAAAGAAATCAGCGAATTTGGGTTGTAATTACATTGGTAGCCTTAATCACACATTTTTTATGCATTAAAGCAAGGACTAGTTCATGAAACTCCAATAGAATTAGAGTCCTTTAGCGCCATATAAACCAATTTAGGGGTTTTTAAAGCATTTTACTATGGAAATGCAAAAAGTAGCATTCAATTTGCTATTTTCTCAATTTTTGGAAAGACATTATTTAAAATGCCACAAAAAAGGTTAATTGTTTTGAAAAAATCGCGGATGCATTAAGATGAGCCGGGGATGAGCTAAGACGCGTTTTGAGACTTCTGGATGCGTTATGGCGCGAAATAGGCTTTTATAAAAAAATTAAATTATATAATTCAAACCGTCAGGAAACGAGCGTTTTTGTGACCTGGAAACCGCATATGCTACTTCAAGGATGCTTTAAGATGCGATTTGATGCGAATTGGCTTCCTAAAAAATAATAAACCAAAAAACACCTCTTAGTTAGTGTTTGTGAACCATGCTAATATATATACGAGCTGACTAAACATCATCGGATATTACGTAAAGTCAGCAGCTAAACCATCTTTGACGAAACCAAACAAACAGCAAACAGACTTTCCTTGGATTCTGCAGCAAATGATGTGTGAGCCAGCATGAAGCTTTTCCAAATTGTTCTCCTTGTTCTAAGCATATTTGCTCGCATATGTTGGTCTTATTTGTCCCAATTTATCACCGGAATATCTCCATAGTGTCTGATTATAATAGTAGTCTCGAACGACGATCCCTCTGATGACATCCCTTTGGGTGACTCCCATTCATTCCTGTTTCGTAAAGTCAACCTCTCAAAACCGTTTAGGGAAATTTTTTTTCAGTTCTACCATCGTGGACTTCAAATTCCAAATGACTATACGGACATCCAAAAGAAGTACATTTTATATTCAAAACACCGACAACATTCCTGTGTGTTCAACTTTCTCTATCTAAACTTACAAGTGGGTGGTTTAGCAAAATCAATCAATCAGACGCATGATATAATAACGAACTGGAGAAATTGGTACACACTTTGGAGTGGAGGAGAGGAGCGGGAATTAAACCAAGATTACGCTATAATGGTTGTTAACAACAAGAGGTCCAGCTTTCCTTTCAAAAGAAATGAAAGATTTGCTTACCAGTTAGCAGAAGATAGGTTTCATATTGGAATTTTATTCGCAACCTCAAGTCCTCCGCACTTTGCACTGTACACTCTGCAATTCCCATACATGTGGTTTACGTATTATATAACTAAGAGCAAAAACGCAACTGAAAAGTTTCACCCAGAGGCTTTCCCCTCCAACTTATATGCGCCGAATATTGTAGACGTGTGGGTACAAGAATTAAATGCACCAATTGATGATAAAATGTTCGCATCTTTCAACTCCGCCGAAATAGTTTTCTTTGAGACATGCCTTTTTGGCAAGTAATTCTTCTAGTTATAGTGGAGGTTCCATTTTTGCCGTTTGGCGTCCTACTATTATCATTGACTCATTTGTATCCAAGAATACCAGGATGACAGTTTTGTCTACGATATCAGTTAAAATAGTTACATGTTACTCAAATCCTGTGCTAAGTTTTGCAATGTATATTTCCCCTTTTGGAATCGCCTTGTGGGTAGCAATCATTTTAAATGGATCGGTTCTTTGTGGGTTTATCCGACTGTATTTGTATTTTCAAAAAATTAAGGTTTACAATTTCTCACTACTCTTATTGTACTTCAGCACGCTGACAGAAGAACCAATAGACTTGCCAGCTGTGTTAAACAAAATCACTTGGCTCCGCTGCTTAGTTACAGCTTGGATTTTTGTGTCGTTGGTTGCTACTTCAACATATTACAGTATGCTGATTTCTGAGCTTAACTCCCCACTAAGAGGAGAACTGGTAGAGAATACGACTCAAATTCTTTGTAATCCGGTCAGTAGGCATAATGATACTTACTTCAACAACCACCTGAAAATCCTTCTGAGATTGGGTAATAGTTCGGGAAGTCGTCTCGGTCATTTTACTGACAGAGAGGAAGACAGTTATCAAAACCGCAAGATTGAGAATTGGTTGCCTAAAGAGCATGAAAAACCAGGCTGTTTCTCTCTCTTGTCGCAGCCCCGACAAAAGCCTAATCCAGAAGGGAGAATAATAGGAGACCCATTCGGATATAAGCTATACATCAATTTTGTTTTTCACGTCCTTACTCATGACAGCAGAAGAAAAGCAGGAGTAAAAAAGAATTACCATATATTTAACTTCGTCAGCAGCCTCTTTAGACATTATCCAAACATTCCTAAACAAAACGCGAGTTGGAGCAAAAATGTATTCGCAGAATTAGCCATAGAAAATGAATTGATTCAATGCAAAAAATCTGCTTACTTGATGAAGTCCGATGAAAACGAGTTTCAGTATTTGAAGGAAAATTACCCCACACGGAGATTTTATCAGCTGAAAGAGAACTTCTACTCGTCCTGGTCGCAATGGGTTTTCAAAAATTTCAGGAATCTGGCTTTGTTTAAAAACATAAAGCTGCTTTTTGAAGGCGGAGTTTACGGTAAATTACGCGATGAGACCCAAGGCCAGATATATTTGAAACGGTGGAAAAATTCTAAGAAACTGATTCAGCTGCGCAAATTTGAACGAGTGTCACCTTTGTCAATACATGATTCGATTCAAACTGTTTTCATACTGTACCTGATAATGGTTGCTATATGCATCATAGCTGGATGCGTTGAAATATTGTTTTGTGATGGTGTCCTCTTGCGCCAGTTATGGGATCTATTTTTATCTAATCGTAAGTTTTTGCAGAAAAGGTTTTTAAGTGTGACTTCTTATTACTTCAATGGAATACATATTAAAAAATTAAGGCACCTGGGAAGGCTCCGTAATTCTAAATATCTGAAATAAACACGAATTACAATTGTATGAGGGGAAAACGAAGTTTACATGAATTTATTTCCTAATATAAGAACCTTTAATCAAGATAACTTAACAATATTTTGGCGTGCGGGTAGAATATAACTTATTTTATTCATGTTAGCTTAAGAATAAAAGATATAATCCTTAAGTATTTAACAACAGTAATAAATTGGTCGTATTTTATTAATTATGTATTCAAGAATTTGTTTATTAAGATAGGATATTTAGCTGAGAATGCCCCAAAGCCGTGTTGTACAGGGATAGTCAGCATAAGGTCCACATTTTTGAAATTGAGAAATGTGATTTGTTCATAAATATCAAGTTAGTCTAGAAACGATTATATTTTTGTCAAATTTTGGATAATTGATTTCAACCTATAGAATTTCCGTACTATCAATTTGTCCTAAGCAAAGGAATATTTAATTCAAAGCTTAATTGGCCTTCAAATGCAACTTTAATGCGTTACGTCAAAGTGCTTAATCATTAGAGTACTTACATCCAATTCTTCGTTTCTTTTAGATGTGAACAGTTATCTAACCACAGTATTCAACATGTAATAACCTCATAACCTGTAACCTATTACATAAAGAACAAATGAAAAAGGTAGATTTCTAGCTATAAAAAGCCGAGTTGTGTGGCTGATTTTCCTGCAGGCATAGGCTTTAACAGCTTTAAGCACCTTGAGAAACTAATTAAGCCTTTTACAAAGAAACATGAAATCGTGTTAATAAAAAATGCACTGATTAAAGTCTTTTGATTCAGTCTCTCATTTCTTGTGGACTTATGAAGTTCTTTTAGGTGCTTGTGTTGTTAAATTTGTTACACAGCATCCATACGAGTGATCAGAAATTCAGTGGAGAGCAATAAACTATTTCCCCTCATACGTTAAGTTTGTTCTGAAATTATCGCACAATGATATTAGGCTAAACATAACTGTCAAAAGATTGCTTTCCAGTTGCGTGAGGCTTTAGTACTGAACTACATGAGGCCGGATCAAAGTAATGTTAGCAATCATTAATAAAGTAGACATATCTAAATCCGTTGCATTTTTTGTAAGCACATAAGCGTATCAGCAAGCGAAGTTGTTGTACTTCCAAAATTCTGGAATCTTGGGAATGTCATTTGGACTTCAAATTAACTCTGTTGTTGTTGGCCCGCGGAGAACAATGTGACGTCGACTAACCTACATTAAGTCTGCAGTCACGCGGAAACACGAGGAGTCAATAAATACGACTACATCTGAACTTCCGACAATACTATAAAAGATCAAAAGTCGTAGCTATGGAAATATCGGACATCTAAATGAGGTTAAGCTGACCTTTAAGTACATTGCATAACTACTTGTAGTTTTTGAAGTAAAATCGTATTCATATAGTAAATTTTGACTAAATTTACGCACGAATTCTGTATTTTTAAACCCACATAAGATGATTTGAGATTCCACAGGTTTATGAGTAACTACCATGACTGCATAAACGTAAATAAATTGATAGAGATCAATTTATTTAAAAAATTTAATTTACGTCAGCAATTTTATTTGTATTCAAATTATACACAGTCAGGTTCTTCATGAGGACTTTGTAAGTGTACCGAAAGTGTGCATAGTGTTTTAATTATATTGTCAAATATTATCTGAGATCTGAATGTGTTTCTGCTTACAATAAGACAAAGCAATTTTTAATCTCATGTGTAACATTCACATATATTACTGCACTACTTGCACTTTCATACCACACTTTAAAACCTAAAACCACGGATAATATTTATTCTAATCTTTGTTGCTTTTAAAATTTAATGACAAAAAATCCTTACCTCTACTTTTTAAGTTTAAAATTTAATTTTGAATAAATAAATTATATAATCACATTTAAATTTAATATTTATGGTTAATTTGTTAAATTGGATTATTATTTTCAAAATGTACTTAACGATTTGAGTTTGGAGGATTGACTTTCATCTTCTTCGTGGCTGTGAGTCGACTGGAGACATTTGACTGAAGGGATACGACGAAGTCGCCTAGTTCCACAGGCGTCACTTCCATCTTCAGCAATTCGACTGACTTTGGTTGGATTCCCACATTTTCCTCCGTCACCACGTTTGACCCTCCTTCGCTGAAGTGCCACGTCACGTGACCTTCGAAAGTAGTGGCCAGGTTGTTTTTGACGTAGCCGAAGACTTCGACTGTCTCTCCAAGGACAACCGACGGAGCCACAAACACGCTCAGCGTCACCGGCGGTGGGAGGATTCTCAACACCGGCGAGTTAAAAAACACCGTCCTTCCCGATTTTAAATTAAAAGTCGCTCCACTGACGACGTACGTCCCCAACTCCTTCAATCGGTCGAAAGTCTTGGTCCCCGTTAAATTTCCGTTGTACTCTGTCAAAGTCTTCCTGTCGACGTCAAAGAAGACGAAGGAGGGATGCGGAAGGACGGACGGATGGACAAGGTTATCCATCTCTTTTCACAGGAAGACATGTTCCTTGACCATGTTTTGCAAAATGGAGATACCTCCCGGGGCGACTGAAACGGGTGAGTCATCCCGAACCCCAATTTTTAATTTATGGTTTTCAGGTTACTCCTCAAGGTCGCATCCCAAATGCCATTTTTCCTGTTTCCTTTCTTCGGCAATTCCTTCGGGTGATTCCACTTTGGCTGCCTGCAGGGAGACGACCGAGTCTGCCGACATTCCCTCCAATCGGAACGTCACAATCGTCGACATGTCGACGTCCACCTGGTCGAATATTTGGAGTTTTGGTGGCCCATTCGATGAAACCAGATTAACTAGGGAGGGACCAGTTGGTGGCCGAAGGGCGGAGTCTTTCCAGGTTCTCCTTGAAGAGGAGGAGCTCCAGGTGGAGTCCCTTCGTTGGCTCCTCCTCCTCCTCGACGGAGCCTTCGTTCCTCCGCCCTACGAGGAACTGGGAGATCACCGTCGTCTGTGGGTGGGAGGAGTTTCCGATTGGGAGAAGTCGGGCTCCTCCCACCGACTGGACGTCGACTGTAAATATACTCTTCCATATGGAAATCCTGTCAGTGGCGTACTCGACTTTTCCCGTGGGGAGGTTGGTTTGTAAGA
This sequence comes from Isotomurus maculatus, assembly GCA_034696585.1. Lineage (NCBI taxonomy): Eukaryota > Metazoa > Arthropoda > Collembola > Entomobryomorpha > Isotomidae > Isotomurus > Isotomurus maculatus. The sequence continues at coordinate 24,675 of JAQGAC010000058.1, read as the reverse complement.
TTCTCCGGGGGGCTGCGGTTGCCGTGGGGACGCCTGAGGTCCCGTCGAAGGTCACGGACGCTGCAATCTGGGTAAGGTCGGCAAAGGTCAAGTTTCCCCTCACGATTCCACTCGGAGGGACTTACATCCACGGCAGGCGAGACTCCTCCCCCCACCCGTGGTCACTCCTGCCAACAGCCTGGACGAATTTCGGAGACTTGTCGACGTTCAAATCGACCACGACAGCGCGGAAGTCGACGCTTTCGCCCTGGGAGTACCCAACCTTGGCTGTGTGCACAAACACTTCTTTATCCGCACCTACCTGGACTTATGAATCTCCGAGTTTCCAGGAGGATACGCCGTGACGACCAAATAGGCCGTCGTCCACGGGAGGTCACTGACCCGCAGCTCCACTCTCCTCAGTTCATTGACCTCCAGACTGACCTGCTTCCTCGCGAGGACCGTCTCTTTCTTCGATTCCTTATTGGGAACTCTCCTAAGCTCCTCCCCGAAGTCCTTGTCACCCATACTGCGGAGGAAGATGTCAAAGGTCACGTGGGGATGAAGGGACTCCTCCAGACTCAACAGGACCTCCACTTCGCCGTCCTTCCTCACTTCCTGCAGGGTCATAGCTGTGAACAAGAATTCCTCCTTGCACAACTCCTCCTTTTTTGTCTCATCATTTCCACTCACTCGAATCACATAATTTATTTTTTTAATTCGAAAATGTTAAGTTTAACGTTAACGAATTAAAATAATTCTGTATTAAATCTACTGAATTTATTTATAAATATTCCTCAATTAAACGAGTTACAGATTAATCCAAGTACACTAACTGATGTGCTTATGCCATATTGATTAGATTTTTCAAACTCAAGCACAAATATTTACTGAAAAACGGTGTGAAAATTCAAATTAAACCTTAGGAGCGTATTTTTAAGTTTGTTTGAAAGCATGAAATTATTTACAATCAAACGAGCTCTTATACCCTTAAGCTGTTACCTGCATTAAGTCCCCAGTCACACGAAAGCATTAAAACAAGTCAATTAACTTTACCGTCGACTTCCTCATTTAGCTCCCACTTGTCAGGTGATGACTTTTAATTACCTGTATAAGGTAAATTTGAATAATTAAATTAATTGAAAAGACGGACGAAGGGTAGAAGGTCAAAAGTACACCGCGCAGAAGAAGGCTCTGGGGGAATTGTGGAATTGTCACTACGCTTGAGCAGCGCCATCCCCACACCCTCGGGGTCGCCCCTACTTCTTTCGAAGGTCCCAAGTTCATCGCTTGAGTGTATGTTGCTAATTGGGAGATGCGATGAGGATGGGTGAAATTAAAAGACATTTGCTTGCAAGTAGTAGGCGTTACGTTTGCTTGTGTATGTGAATCCATCATGACGGCTAATAAATACTTAAACAATGTTAACTTACACTTTTGTAAGAAGTCCGAAATAAGACTTGTAAGATATTTGGATTGCTATAGAAGCCTCCCTGGCTACAACTGAGAATTCAATGAATATTGAATGAGCCATAGCAATACTCGTTTGTCTTGCAAGCTTCAAAGTATTCTTCATGAAGTAAATGTCAGTTTGCCTTTTGCTATGGCTGCATGAGTATTCAAATACACATGGATCAATTGTACAGTGCAGACACTATCAGGAGCAACAGAAGACAGAGGCTTGTTTCAAAATCAAACTATATAGACCAGACCAAGCACTCGAATTTCTTTATCTTGCGTGTGAGGAAAATGGGAAACTCTCACGGACGACGACAACACCTCTACTGAGTTGGAGGTAAGGACTGGGAACTACATGAGAAAAATTCCGCAAAATTCAAACTGATTTGGGTTTATTTCCCTTCCATGAGACTTTTATCAGATATTATCAACTACACAAACGTTTCGAATTTGTTCATTATTTATTTGACGTAACTACACGGGGAGGAAACCTTTGTTGGTGCGGAGGAAGACGGCGCAGAACTCTTTCGTTTTCTTTCACTTGGTGCGTTTAATTACATTTACTCGGATGCAGCAACAAAAACTTGTCAAGCATGCTTAATAACGATTGATTATTTAATCGGGCCTGGAAAAATTGAGAAATTGAGAAATAGTGCACCAACGGGAAAAAGTTCCCCAATTAAATTCCGGGAAAATTCTGGCTGAAATCCCGAATATTTTATCGTCATCGTCAGACCGGGGGGGGGGGGGGGGGGGGGTAGCGTTACAAAAAAAAAAAATAATGCTTGTGCGTGATTGTTGTCTACGACTTAAACGTCTTTATGTAAATTGCTGATGCAAAAATTTGTCCATTTTCGATTTCTTACGGAGCTTGGAACTCCATAAACCGAGGCTCATGAAAATTAAAAAACCGAAACAGATATCAAAACAAACATCACGCACAGGCACAGCCACGGAAAGGACAAGGCACAGTCCTTGTGGTTTCTGTGGCCACGCTGACTTTGGCTGAAACTTTTTGAACTTCTTAATTAGGTCCTTATAAACAATTTTTGTATTTCACACTAAGCCCGAAGGGTCTCCTTCGACCCAGAGAACGTTTCAAAGTTTCGAACAACCTTTTCCTGCGCCTCTCTACTCTCTATGTAAACTGCGTAGGTTTTTTAAAACTTTCTAGGTCGGAGAAGACCCTGCAGGGCTTAGTGTGAAATACAAAAATTGTTTATAAGGACTTAATTAAGAAGTTCAAAAAGTTCCAGCCAAAGCCATCGAGGCCTCATAAACCCATAAGGACACCCAGTCAAACCCCCGCCGCTCGAAAAATCCCGGAAAATTTTGGAATTCCAATGCAACGCCCGTTGACACGTTGGCGGTTTTTCCCTAATATAATGCAATACCTTATCAAATAATTTAATAAGGTTTTGCATTATATCCAGCTTATCTACACAGGTACATGAGCAGTCAAGTTGAATGCATTGAATTTAACAATAAATTTCGAAATAAAGTGGTACATTACATAGACATCTTTCACACTACGATACATATGGTGGAAGGATTAAGTACGGGACTTTAAAATCATTTGTACGAAGTTTTAAACACCTCTATGTGCATTCAAGCTTTTTGGATTCTTATTCTATTGCTGAAACTGAAGGTACTCTTTAATCTTGTGTAAGTTCTTTCAAGTATTGATTCCAATTTTCACTAAAGTCGTCCACCACTCAGAGGTAACTCCATCACGCTAAGCTGGGAGTAAAAATCCTTCACTAAATAATTAATACCATCGCAGGCTTTTAGCTAATGGCGATGACTTGTAATGGAAAATGAGAATAATGGAAGTTATACGCTCAAAACTAAATAGAAAATGTTTGTTGACAGTTATGCTTTACTAACTTGAAATGCAAAAGTATAACCCGACTAAGAATGTGGCAATAGCATCGCTTAGATTGATCAACGACACTCGATGGACTCCGTGACTGCTCAACAAAACAGCTATCTCTCGCAAAAATAAAAGAAAGCCTCTATCGCAGAAAACATAACCATAACCCGATGGTTTCGGACTTAATCTCACCGTAATGCAACAACGGTAAGGAAACACGCATTTGCTAACGATATTGGATTAGTTACGAGTTTCAAAAATACAGTCAAATACTATCCCGTGGACCCTAGATTAGTTTAGGAATTAATGAAAAAACCACACAAATGCACTCTCCAGTTCAAAGACTGCCGGAATTTTTCAGAAACATAAGACTTCTTTTGATTTTTGATAGAAACATTTCTAACTTTCACTGCTTTTCATAAATTTTCAAAATATTCAACACAGGTTGGGTTGAATTCGAATTAACTGTGCACTGTGACCAACCGGGATGTATACGTGTATGTAGCTCCCGTTTGTGGTATTGTTCTTTTGTTTGAACTGTACTCGATTCATTCCAACGAATAAGGAAATAGTTCTCCAATACGAAAGTGAAACTGCGTAAACCAAACGCATGAAGAAGTTTCTAGTCTGTAAAAAGCTATAATTTTTGACATTTATAATTATTATTAATTTATTCAAGAAATCTCCTAGGGAGTAGTTACATCTTGACACTGGTAAAACCACAATTTTGAGACAGAATAGAATAATGAATTAAGTATAAGCTTAAAATATTACAAAGATAGTCAATAACGTATAGTAGATAAACATATACAAGGGTAGTCACCATAAGGTCCACATTTTTGACTGGGTATAACTCAGCGAATCATTAACCGAATTCTAAAAGGTTTACATTATCATCTGCAGAAATTTCTCAAGATTTCAAACATACAGTTCAATTTTCGAAAAGTTTAAGTATAAGACTTAAACGAGACAATTAACAGAAAACGTCATTAGTTGGGGTAAGTGACATGAATTAAAATGTTCATGGTAACATAGGAATGGTCGGTGGTTGATAATTGGACGAAAACACCCCCACTTTAATTCCAAAAAACTATCCTTAGTAGTAATCCTTCGGAGTTTTTGAACGATGGAAATCATTTTTGGAATAATGAACTTTGTAACAAACTTAAAATTTTACTTGTACAAGTTCAGAATTGCCAGCTATTGATAATTAAAAATGTGGACCTTACGCTGACTATCCGTGTATATTCAATTAGACGGCAGTCAGTATGTCAAGGCTGAGTTGAAAAAACAAAGAAAAAATCATTTATTTTTTAATAACCAAGGTTTTAGCTTTGTTTTAAAGGAATTAAAAGAACAAGCATTTTTTAAATTTTCTGGTAGGTTATTCCAGGTTGAACCAAATCTATCTTGTCGAAATGCCGAAACTCAATCCTTTTGTACAGGGGTTTAGCAACTTTCATGGACTTCTCAATGAATATGGAACATTTTTTACATGTCCTCCACGTTTTGTAAAGTCGTTATTAAAGAAATTTGTCCAAATTAGTCAATTGAATATCTCCTTCGTATTATTTTTTCTAAGGAGACCACTCCGATACAATGTTGTTAGTCGTGAATTTAACCCAATCTAATATTTTCTTTTTTTCATGTGGATCCTGTTAATCAGAACTTCATTGTTAGCAGAAAAACCAGCAAACATTTACAAATCGGATTAAGGATTTCACACGAGGATTCCGACGATTCTAGTCGAACCTGCAACAAAACTTTCTCTTCTTGCTTTCGGTATCATAAGTTTCTGCTATTGAAAGTTTACATGGTATTTGAGTGTCTTACACGTGATCGACTCACCAAATATTTCAAGGAGTTTGAAAAAAGCCAATTTATACAGAAGAACTAAATTAACTTTAAAGTGATTAGGTTGTTTATGTTTTTTGGTGAAAAACAGACAAAAGCAAAGTAAGACTTCAATAAGACCCCCTGAATATAGAACACGTTAGAACTTTTAGGTTGTGAGACTTATTTTCATAAGCATTGGTTGAGTTACTCTATTGATAAATGGGGCTACGAAATGAGAATCAATTGTAGGTCCGTTATAAAGGCAAACTGAGTCGTTTTTGTATGAATTGAGCAGGCAAGTAACTTGTTCAGGGTTCCAAAGCAAATACAATATAGACATGCAGATTGCCTTGCTAATTATCTTGGTCATAAGCAGTTTCAAATGTCATGACTGTTTTTATTTGTCCCAATTTATCACCGGAATACCTTCTTCGTGCTTGATAATAATATTATTCGCGAATGATGAACCCACAGAGGACATTTATCACGGTGACTCCCATTCTGTTCTTTTCCGTAAAGTTAACCTATCTGCCTATAGCGAATTTCATTACAAAAAAACCCAAAAATTTGCTATTTTACACTCACAACGACGAAATCATTTCTGTGTGTTCAACATCTTGTATCTCAACTTACAAGTCACAGGTTTAGACAAATCAGCGGATCGAACGCGCAGACGAATTTTCCTCTGGAGGATTTACTACACATTGAAAAGTGGTGGTAGAGATCGTGAATTAAATCAAGATTACGCAATTATAGTCGTCAACACAAGAAAAGCCAATTTTCCCTTCAAAAGTAACGATTTTTATTTATTCTTTGGCAAAAATTTAGCAGAGACAGATTATCATTTCGGAATTTTATTTGCATCTTCCAATCCTCCACATTTTAAACTTTACACTCTACAATTTCCTTATTGGTACCGTTTGTCTAATATGATTGAGAGCACAAATAAGGGGGAAACTTTTTCCTCAGTGGCTTTCCCCAAGAACCTTTTGGCGCCGAATGTAATACAAGTATTACTAAACGAAGATAAGGAAGAGATTACTGAAAAAAAGTTTGCAGTGGATAACTCAGCCGTAATAATTTTTTTAAGATCTGCGTTTCGTGCCAGTAATTCATCAGTTTTTAAAACTTGGAATCCTCATTATTCGAAGTTGTATCCTCAAATTGTTATCAACAGCGTGCTACCAAAACCAAAATATTCCAGAATAATAAGTTTTCCCACGGTATCGATTAAAATAATTACTTGTTATACAAGTCCTGTGCTTAATTTTTCAATGTACATTTCCCCTTTTGGAATTACGTTGTGGATTGCTATTATTTTAAACGGCTTGATTTTGTGTGGGTTTATCAGCCTGTATTTGCACTTTAAAAAAATGAAGGTAGACAGTTTTTCAATGCTGCTATTGTACTTCAGCACACTCACAGAAGAACCAATCGACTTACCCGACGCGCTTAGAAAAATCACTTGGCTCCGCTGCTTAATTACAGCTTGGATTTTCCTGTCATTGGTAGTTAGTACAATATACCACAGTATGCTAATTAGTGAGCTTAATTCACCGCTTAATGGTGAATCATTAAATAATTCTAGTCAAATTCTTTGTAATCCTGTCAGCAGGAACACACACTCACATTACACTAATCAGTTGAAAACACTAACGGGAACAACCAATAGTAAGTCTACTTATTATAATTGGAACCGTATTTTACGCGAAAGGCAGAATGCAAGCGATCATAACCGCAAATTTGAACCTTCATTACTTGAGACGTATCACAAGGAAGGTTGCTTTGCTCTCTTGTCGCAGCCACGTGAAAACACTAATTCAGTCGGTAGAGTTATAGCAGACCCATTTGGATATAGTCTCTTTGTTGACATCCTTGCATACAATATCAAATGGTTCCATAACAAATGGAGAGTTCCATGGAATTACAATAAATATAACTTCATGAGTGGCCTCATACGGCATTACCCAGTCGCTCCAAAAGAAAACACGAATTAGAGTGAAGATTTGTTTGCAGAATTAGCCATAGAAAGCGAATTGATTCAATGCAAAAAATCTGTTTACTTGATGAAGTCCACTGAAAATGAGTTAAAATATTTGAAGGTCAATTATGGCACAAGGAGATTTTATCAGTTAGACGAAGATTTCTACTCGAAATGGTCGCAATGGGTATTCGACAACTTCATGAGTCTGCCTTTGTTTAAAAACATAAAACTGCTTGTGGAAAGCGGAATCTACGAAAAAATACGTACAGAGAATCAAACCCTTCATTACTTGAAACGGCTGAAAAATTCTAGGACACTCATTCAGTTGCGCAAGTTTGAACCGGTCTCACCTTTGGCTTTGTATGACTCTATTCAAACTGTATTTCTACTGTACCTAATTATGGTAGCTATTTGCATTATAGCTGGATTTATTGAAGTGTATGTTTTACAAAGCGTCCTATTACGGAAGTTGTATTAATTATTATTAACTAATCACTTTGTTCTAAAGAAAAGGTGCTAATAAGGTATATTGGCCACTCGCAAGGCTTCATAGTGTTAAATAACTCATTAAACAAATTCGAACATGGATTTGAATTGGGATTAAAGGAAGAACTTTGATTATTTCTTAAATGATACCTATTGATGGTGTGGGTAGAACGAATTTTATTGTTATAAACTTGATTATCTTTTAATCAGCAATGCTTATCAAATCGCATGCAAATCTTAATGCGATTGTCCAAAATACTGCTGAAACGGTATTTAAAAAAATATTTTGGAATGTGCTTTCTTAAAAAGGGGAACGACCTGTGGTGGCTTTTGTGTTCTTTATTCAGAAGATCACCTGACTGCCGACAGGAAAGATTACTACTTGATTTTATCTGGGCTCATCATCCGATGGCAGACGTTGTCAAAGCATTCCTCCACTCATGCACCTTCTGTTTCCAGTTGCAGAATTCTGCCTCCAATACCTTTGCCCATCCGCGTCCCCCAGTCACCTTTTCGATATCCGAAGCGAAATAAATCTGTTAATACTGTCAGATTGCTCAAACTCAGGTCATATTTTGCAAATGCTTCTACCCTCCAATTTCTTTAAAATGTAATTTAGCCCATTACTCGTCTCATTAGACTGCGGGCCTTTGTGTGACCACAAACCTGCCGACGAATAAAACTTTTCCTATTTTCTCCTAATTCTTGCACTTTGGTGTCCGTAGTTTATTTATTTTGAAGTGTTAAAGGACTCGACCAATTAATTTCACAGCAGCATAATTAAAAGATTAATGACACCAGAATGTTTTTTCTTAACGTCAAGTGATCTACAAACTGCTTAGGAGAAATTAAATATGTTGACGGGGCCGACAACTATTCCAATTGCAGTTTTCACAACCTAGAAAGTTCATACAAATTCGAGTCTCTCCGTCTCAAAATGTGTCAAACTAAATACGCAGAAATTGCAAACCATGAAAGCTAGAAAGCCTGACATCACACAGGGTAAAATCGATGAACCATATACAGCTCAACACAAGGGAAATCAATAGCTATGGATTTAGTATGTTTATGGTTCCCTTCATTTATTATTCATTGAAATTTCGGGTAAAACCGTTGATGCTTTAATCATAATTAAAATACAAGTAGCTCTCAGATATGACGAATCGTTGTTTGGGAATCTCGCAGAAGTGTAATTTGCCCTCGTCTAATGGTTAACCTGTAGGTGATACCTTTAATCCTGCTATGGTATGTGAACTTGCGTCAGTTGGTCTTACATCCGTTATATACAATTAGTAAGGACGGGTACGGGGTGAAAGCTCTAAGTCCTCAAAAGGTCACTGCTTTTCACTGCCGCAGGCCTTTTCCCATTCCTACATCAATCTCCAGAATGCCTATGCACGTCGTTATTATGCAGCTTAATGAGATCCATCCTTATCTGCAATCGCCGTCCATTCGAACGTGTGGAATAAATCCACGGCCTCCTCTCCAATGACGGAGAGTAACACTGCTACACGCACTGCTCCAGTCTTCGACTTGCAGTCTGTAGCCACCTCGTAGTTCGTGAAAGCGGTTTTAAATCGCTTCCAGTTTTCACCTACGTTCCCCTCCCGGAGACTAAGTTGACGAGGTAGTGGCACTAACTGGACGGGTGACGTCATCACTGCCGTTGTAACTGGCGTCTTGACTGGCGTTGTCTTCGGTGACTTCTTCGGTGAATTTTCCGGCGTTGTCTTCGGCGATTTCATTCACTCGGAGAACTTCACTTGAGGATTGTAAACAAAAAAAAACTGGATAGTAACTGGTGGCTCGTTCACAGACCACCTGGCACCATGTAAAGGTGTATGCTGTGTTGTGTAATAACTAGGGCAGGTTGACACGAGTTAGACGCACAATAACCTTTAGCTCTTTATTCAATACTCCTACTACTACTCATGACTGGACGAGAGCTGGAGAGAGACTGGCTGTGTAGACGTAGATTGCTGGGAGTCTACACATCCTATCACAGTCCATGATATAGAAATATATATTTGACGTTTTATCCACTTTGCACCGTCATATTAGCATAGTTACAAGAGATTCAATGGAACTGTTAATACATACGGTGTTTTCATCTGCGAAGAGTATTGCCTTTGCATTCTTGGCAACATGGGGCAGGTTATTTACCATGAAGATGAACAGTAAATAGATTAAGGAGGAGCCTTGAGGGACTCCGACTAATGTTTTTTGAAACGCAGATGACATTGTCACAATATCTTTCACCATCCTGCCGGAATCGGCTAGTTAGATCTCACTATGGTCAAGAGTTTCCACAGAAAATCGGGAAGATAATTCTACATCTGTTGCGTACACTGCACAGCAGATATGTACATGTGCAGACCCTTAAGTGAAGGTAGAATCAGGATTTGGTTATTGAAAGTGCAGCTTTGCATGTGGTGACACCGATGACACAACACTCCATCAAGTTTTAACGTAAACTTACGCTTAAAAGGTCTGGGGTTTTTTAAGTCCTTCATGGATTAAAACGAAAGTAAGCATTAAGATTCAAGGGCTTAATGTTAACTTCTTGATAAATTGAGCGATTTATTAACGTGCTATGCCTCATTTATCACAACAGCAAACCACTCGTATATGAGTTACACAAAGAATGTAATCCAAAAGCATTCAGTGGAGCACATCCAACAGATTTTATTCGATGTTGTGTGTGTCCGTGTGTAGAATGGTCGGTTGTGTAAATAGAAATCAATGAGACAGGTTGAGTGGAGAGGCAGCGAGTGAGGCTGCTGCGGAGAAACTGGTTTGGTTGGCTGACGTCACTTGGCTACGAGGAAAAGGCAACGGGACTCTTTCGTGGAATCCTCAGGAGGTCAAGTTCCTCGAGAGAGAACAAGTCTTTCCTGCAGCCTCATTCAGTCGAGTCTGCTGGGACGGAGAGAGTTGAGACTTCTGAGGATCACGCAAAAGAGGAAGCAGGGAGGATGTGGAAGCTGTTGTGGGTGTTGGTGATTGTGGGGGTGGCTGGGGGAGTGGCGAAGAAGGAGGTGGAGGGGCGTCTGTTGACCCTGGAGGAGATTTACAAGTTGAAACTGAAGAGTGGGAGTGGCTTGGGAGGGCGGAGTTCGTGTTATCATGATGGCGATGTGGAGTTGTGCAGGAATGGATTCCTGTTCTCAGCTACGGCCCTGACGGAAGTGAGGAGGGGGGAGGAGTTGGAGGTTCTGTTGACCCTGGAGAGGTCAGACTACCCCAACGTGACCTTCGACGTGTCCCTCCGCACTCTGGGGGACAAGGAATTGACCGAGTTCTCTCGCGAGGAGGAGTGGCCGGAGGAGGAGGTCCTCGCGAGGAAGAGGGTGACGCTGGAGGTCAATGAACTCCGGAGGGAGGTGCTAAAGGTCAGTGACCTCCCGTGGAGGACGGCCTATTTGGTCGTTACGGCCCTGGAGAAGGAGTATTCTAGGAGACACACGTACGCGAAGGTAAAGAAAGTGACGTCAGACGCGGAAGTGTTTGTGCAGGCTGAGAAATCCGAGTACGCCCCTGGAGACATCGTCAACTTGCGCGCCCTCGTGGTCGACGGGAATGTCGACAAGTCGCCGAAATTCGCCCAGATTACTTTAGCCACTTTACCTTCTCCCGCGTTAGGTGTGAAGGAGATTCGGCTGCCGTGGGTGGAAGTCCCGCGGAGTGGAATTCTACGGGGATTCTTCACATTTGACGTCCACACGAACGTCACAGTGAGTGTGACTTCGGACGTGACCTCCGGTGACACTTCCATGGCGACCACGCCCAACCTAAACATATTCAAACGAGAAGAAGACTCTCAGCCTACGAATTTGATGTCGGTGAGGTTGGAGGGACTGAGCGACGTTTACTTCTCGCAGCCGCAGCTGAAAGGACGCGTTAAGTTGACGTCTTCGGAGAGACTTCTGCTCGACGGCAACTGCAACGTCACAATTTCAGATGCTTTATATGGAAACACGAAGTTTGCGAATAAAATGGCGGAGAGGAGCGTGGCGGTGGGGCTGGCGGCGGGAGAGTTTGAGTTTGACGTGGTGAAGGAGATGGGCGCGCAGCCGGCGGGGACGGATGATTTTGGGGAACTCCACGTGAGCGCGAAGTGCCGTCACGTCCAATCGGGAAGCGTCTTGGAAGTCGCTGAGAAGATTCGCCTGTGGAAGAGTTTCTTCAGAGTCGACCTTCGTTCGGTGGAAACTTTCCCGAAAGGAAACTCCTCCCACCCACAGGCGACCGTTGTGTTTCGATTCCTCGTCGATCGGAGGGACGGGCGCTCCGTGGAGGAGGAGGAGCCTTCGAAGGGACTCCACCTTAAGCTCCTCCTCTCCGAGGAGAACCTGCAAAGACTCCGCCCCTCAGCGACCAACTTCTCCCTCCCCATTCCTCCAAATGGGCGGGTGCGGCTGGAGTTCCAAGTCGACGACACGCCCCCCGATCGCTGGAACGACAGAATTTTAATGAAAGTGGGGGACGCGGAGGAGGAGACAAATTTCGTCGACGGGATTGTACGTCAATTCGACCGAACTATCCACGTGACGCCAATTGACCCTGCGCGGTTGATTCGAAGAGGAGACGTCGTGCGGTTCCGCGTCCGTTCGTGTGTCCCTTACGGCAGCGTCAACGTCATTCTGTCGTCACAAAAGACGATCTACTCTTCACGGAGGATCTCCTCTCCGGAGACGGATCACCTGGACGAGGTCATTGAACTCCCCATCCCCCAGAATGCGACGGAAGGGTCACTCCTCCTCACCGTCTCCGGCCGTGACAAAATTATGGATACTCCATACCGCCGTACGAAAAAAAGCGAACGTACTTCGCTTAAGCTAAACTTGGTTTCTTCCCATGAACAACAATTCATCAGAATAGTCGACCAGGTGGACGTCGACATGTCGACGATTGTGACTTTGCGATTGGAAGGAATGTCGGCAGACTCGGTTGTTTCCCTGCAGGCAGCCAAGGTGGAGTCACTCGAAGAGAATGAACACAATGAACGCCCCTTAAAGTGCCACTTTGACGGGTAAGAAAGTTTATTTTAGTTTTCACCATTTACAGACCATTTAGTTATTTTTAGCCCAGGTAATATTGGGCTTATCGGAGGACGTATTGTGTCCGGCCGTCTGACCGTCTGTCTGTGATGTGTCGCGATTTGTTCAAAAACTAATGAAGCTAGTGCCACCAAACTTTGCAATTTGTTAGAGAAAGCGATGGCATTGTGTCTTTTGGAAACAAAATTAGACTACGATGCTTAACACACACGTGGCAAATGCTTAAGTCTCAGCCAGTTGAATTATTTGAATTCTGATAATCATTATAGCTCACGAATTTTTTAACCAAATGAGAAAATCTCTTTTGCTGCTATTAAAGAAGTCTTTTCCTGTTAATGTAGTCCGACCATTGGACACATATATGTAGTATTGGCCTTAGAAACGGGACTTAAGCATATTTCTAAGAGTACCGTTAATCTTTTTCCGAGCAGATTTTCACGATTATACATCCAAATGAGTTTAAATTTTGAACCAAAGGACCTTCGCATACTTTATTTTGTCTATCAAAAGCAGAGCTGAGCCGAATTAAATTGTACACACTTCCAGTAGCACGAAGTGTGGGGAAATGCGCGATATTTGTTTCCAAATCTGTATAATCCTACATGTAAACGTAATTATTATACCAAGGCTTCGAGAATCTACTTGGTGTGCGTTTTTTTAATTGTCTTTTAATTGTTATTAAATTTTAAGTGCTTTTTTCAGGTATGTGAGTACGCGTGAGAATTCGGGTATTAGGATTCGGGATGACTCACCGGGTGGCGCAGAACCGGGTGACCTGAAGATTTCTACAAACTTCTACCTCAAAAACAAGTTTCCTTCCGACCACCACCCCCCACTCGTCTTTTTTGATTTCGACAGGAAGACTTCGACGGAGGACAACGGAACTCTCACGCTGAAGTGGACTTTCGACCGATTGACGGAGTTTGGGACGTACGTCGTCAGTGGAGCGACGTTCAATTGGAAATGGGGAAGGACTGTGTTTTCAAACTCACCGGTTTTTAAAGTCCTTCCTCCTCCGGGGACGCTGGGCGGGTTTGTGGCTCCGTCAGTTCTTCTCGGAGAGTCAAGTGAAGTAGCGTCAAGTGAAGAAGGGTCAAGTGAGGTCACGGAGGAAATTGTGAAGGTCAAGCCAACTGCAGTGAAAGTAATTAACTTGAAAAAGAACGAACCACCGAAGAAGAAGCCAGAAACGATTGGCGACCTTTTCGATTCACTCAGTTCGAAATTTCCAGTTGACTCTCAGCTACGGGGAAAGTCAAACATTTAAACTCCCATCCTCAAGTAGATTCTGCAAAATCTAAAATAATTGCGATTATTTATTATTTATTATATGCAACTGTTTTTGAAATTGTACCGCGTAAAAGAAAGTAAAGTTTAAAATTAGTGCATGAAATTATTTGCAATCCAAGAAGTTTACAGTAGTTTATTAAAAGCGAGTTAAAAGTAGTTGAGAAAAGGTGTAAATAATTCCACCGTATCTACTAGTGTTATAGGGAATGTATCCCTCAATGGTACCGTACTGAAGAGAACTTTACGCAGAATTGAGTCAAGACGGGGCAAAGTGAGAGATGGCGGGAACCGCGGGAAGAAAGCGAGTGTGATTGAGGAGGAAAAGTCGGAGTCAGTCAAAGTGTGTTTGTTGTTGTTGTTTGCAATTATGCAGTCTGCATTTAAACAGGTAAGTCCCTTAACCGTCCCCTCCGCCTCCCCGCGCTCTCGTTCCTTTAAGCTGGGCCCTGCATTAAGTCTCCAGCCACACGGAACCATTAAGGGAAGTCATTCTCGACTTCCAAGAAGGTGGCTGTCTGTTTGTGTGACATTTGTGACCTTAGCAGTGACTGAGGATGTCTGTGCAGATGGAACTGCAGGTGAACTTGTGCAGACGACGCTGGAAGCGCTGTGCGATGCAAAGAACGACCGTACACAAAGCTGGGGCAGTTGTAACCAATTTCCTGAATTAATTAGCACCCACTCGCCAGGTGATGCCTCATTAATTACCTTCATTAATTAAACTCGAATTATTTAATTAATTGATTGAGTAGACGGACGAAGGGAGGAAGGTCAAAGGTACACCGCGCAGAAGAAGGCGCTGGGGGAGTTTTGGAAATGTCGCTTTACTTGAGCGCCATCCCCACCCCTTGAGTCGTGTGGAGTGCGGGGGAAATGTTAGCCACTCCCCCCCGTCACCATGGTTACCAGTTCTAACCTCTCTCGACCTTCCAGATGACCCTGAGGGACGCCAACATGTGAGGGATATGGAACAGATTGTGTTAAGGTCTTTACTAATAGCGTGTGTGGGATAGGCTGAGGAAGTCGCAGGAGGCGGAAGAAGGACGGGAAGATAGTGGGACCACATCGAAGGTCACAAGGTCATCGCTTAAGTGTTGGTTGCTATGGTGAGATGTGCTGACGATGGACGGAGGTCGAGGCGACGCTGCTTAAGCCGCACCCAGCATCCATCCACACTCAGTTGCCATGGAAACCAAACAACTCGTCTGTCCTGTTGTCATGGATACACACTCAAACTCCCTCCCCATCTTTCCACACTAATTAATTAAGTGCCTTAATTAAACACCACCAATTAATTAATTGCAATTAAAAGGTCAGAGAGGTCTGCAGAATGTCGATTTTGGAGATGACGTCGGAGCCGACGAAGGAGAAGACGGAGCCCAACATGCAGAAGAACCTGCCAGATTAATTGAGGATTAATTAGAGCAATTAAAAGGTAATTAATAAATTAATTGAGTACTTGTGGAGCTGCCGGAAGGCTACGATGTAGTGTGGAAGGGAGATGAGTCCTCCTCCTTCTTCAGCAGCAGTGATGCTCCCTGTGGGAGCAGGAGGAGGAGTCATGGCGGCGTGGAGCGCCTTGTTGAGGGCGCGGAGGTCGAAGGCCTCGTCAGCTGTGGAGGCGGAGGAGGAGGAGGAGTCTTTGCGGCCATTTCCCATGTGGAAGGAGGAGGGAGGCTCCTGGTGGGAGGAGAACAGAGAGAATGAGATAAGAACTACAATAAATAGGAGGAGGAGGAGGGTGGTGGGTGTGGAGGACTTTTGGAGGAGTCTGGAGGAGGAGGAGGACAGCATTGTGGAGGAGGTGATGATGGCTTAATGAGTAAGTGAGAGTTGACTTACGGGTGGAGGTCACGGAGGTCGTCACGCGATGAGAATGAATGGAGACACGCGAAGGAAGGCAGCAGCTGTTGTTGTGAGTTGGCAACTGAGGAGGAGAAGACTTGGTGGTGAGTGGTGAGGTGGCTTATATTTGGGCTTATCTGCGTCTCGTGCAGTTGTGCACCACGTGACCTTGGCCAGGTGAGGAGATCAGTTGGGGCAGTCCACGTTGATAAGCACGAGTGGAGGTGGTGACAGCTGAGGTGGATGGGTGGGTTTGAATTTGGATGGGAAAGGTGGGTTCGCGCCCTTCTTATTTTGGTGATGGGGAAGGTGAGACTTGCGAGGAATGAGGGAATTGAGATTAATCACAATTGGAACTTGTGTGTAACGAAGTGAACCATTGAATATATTGTTATTAATGCATTTGAGTTAAAACAATGGGTGGTGAATGAACTGGTGGTATACAGTGTGTGATTAGAAATTTAATAATTACTTATTGACAATTAATCATTTGCATTGTGCACATAAGCAACAGGTTCAAGGGAATTGGCCAGGTTTCGAAAATTTTCCAACAATTAAAACACACGAGCAAGTAGTTTAAGGGATTGATTAAAGTTCCTTTTATTCGAGTAGAGAGGTTTACAAGTATATACCGGGTAATTCGTGCATTTGTGCATTAAATGCAATTTTTGCATTGTATTCATTTCGTGCAGGTGAACGGTTAAAACTATGAAAAGTGCACGAAATCCGATCACTGCTCCCGAGATTAAAAGCATCAATAAGAATAATCAAGTGAAATCGGCTGGTATGGTGTGTAATTAATGTTTATGGTTAATTAATTAATGTGTTTATAATAAGTAATTGGGAATTGGCATTGTGCAATTAGCAACACCCACATTCATTACGTATTACATTAAAAACGGATGTTGGACACGATAAAATCACGTTAGAATTCATTCCCAATTAATTAGATCCGGACAATGGCCGAGTTTTATGAATCTTAACGATGTGAATCTCCATTTGGATTTTGGATAGCTACACAGAATACAATCAGAATTAAAAGCAGTTTGGTTCATTATGCAAATTTTGACTTCTTTGCGTGTAAACTAATGAAATATGCTTGAATTTAAAAAACATAATTACAATTAAATTAAACCGATAATGATACGCGAAAAGACACACAAATAAGGTTGACAAGATTCTGAAGAGATGCTACGAACTTTCTTGCTAATGATAACAGAATATGAGTACTAGTATTTAAGCGACTTGACAAGAAGTGAAACGAAGTTAAGACATCTAATTTGGAAGGATCTGCGGGCGCGCCTGTCAAGGGCAGAAACAAAAGTTGTGTTAATTCATCGGTTTGTCTTGTTCAAATTCTGTTTTGTTCTGTAAATCACACTGGTAAATCACAGTGACCGGGACTGTGATCAATGCTACGGTATGGGGAAATCACAGTCACTTTAAATCACACCACATCACAGTAATCACAATCTCAGTGTGATTTATTGCTGAGATGTGTGATTTTAACAACACTGCCAGGGACGCCAGGACATAGTTGAGTTTTATTCTTTTTGAGTATTGGGAAAGTCCCGCATCCGATTATATTGTTGTTCCATCCGGTCTGTATCCTAATGAAAGGCCTAACTTAATTAACAGCTCGTTGCTGGCAACGCCACAGGACGACGTCATACCTTCCATGCGTAAATGGACTTCTCTGCTAATTTGATTGATTATGGAAGCTGCAATGAATAGTCTTCTTTCAGCTATTAGTTTGATACATGGGTCATTGTCCATCTGCTTCATTTTGAAAGGTAGGACTTTTCCTGGTATTACGCCTTCATCTCCAGGAAATTGAGTGCAGTCTCCATCTCCAAAATAAAGCTGGTCCATCGAACTCGCATGCTTCTTTATATGTGAGCGTCCACATTACTCCTAAGGTCCAAGTAGAATTCCTTTACTGAGGCGTACTCCAGTAAGAATTTCATTTGATTTTCGGTTCTGAAGTCAAGGATTGCTTCATATATTCGTTGAGAATAAGTTCGCATGTTCCTTTTATTCTGGTTTTCCTAGCATCTGGTCTTCTTCAAGAAGCACTAAATCAGGAACAAGAGAATCTGCCTCTTTCCACGTAATCGAGCGATCCAGTCCCTTCACCTTTGCTGTCCGTTAAGCGAAACGATTCTGCAGAAAAAACGTATAAGTTTTAAGCTACAATTAATTGTGTGTTCATGACGGAATGAAATCGTATTCACGCATCCATATGATTGTGAAAACTACCGCAGAATAATTTTTGTTCACTCAGAATTCACAATGTTAAAAAACAGTTCTAAACCAATAATAAAAATGAGGGCTTAGTTATCAGGTAGTAATGTTTCTGGATAAAGGATGGTTGATTTAATTTAAATTAATGCAAGCCAAAGCAACTGGCTGACAGAAATTAATTATCAATTAATTACCTGGAGTTGTTTTGAAGTCGTAAGGCTACCTGTTGTGTACAGAACTTATTCTCCCAGTAATTTGGACGCTTAATTTTTAAATAAATTTGACACTCGAAAGCATCCATGTCCAGGATGCCTACGACCTTTGTTTCATTTTCGTTGCCAGTGTTCCAAGGATCTAAATGGACTTCGCTCTAGCGAAATGGCTAGTGTCGATCTGTAAACAGTCCGAGGATCAAATGGAAAACTTCTATGTGACTTGCACTTGGGAAAGTGTAGACACTGTTGCTGCACCAAACTGACTGTAATGCAAGGGAGTGCTTAATACATTAAGTACAGACGGATGAGGTGAATTCTGTATGATACAATGAGTGAGAACGAGCTAGCCATGCAAGACCATCTATTGCACCTTAAAATTTGTTTCATTCAATCTGCTTAGAATGAAGCTGTATTAAGTGCAGCAACTAAATATAAAAGTACAAAGAGTGTGTTACAATTTAAAAAGTCCCTAACTAATTCACTAGTCTGTTTTGGTGTTCAGTGGACCTCGCTAAGTTCACGCTTAATACCCCGATCGTAAATCAACTTTTATCTTTTTCATAAGCTACAAGAGTTGCTACAAATTCTCGCATTGTGAGACTTAAGTCTTATTCCTACAACAAGAAGTCTCGTCTTCTGCAATTCAAATCAAATTTTTTCACATCTAATGAATTTTTACTATTCAATTCAGTTTAAGGTATTCTCAAGAATAGACCATACTGTACCTAGATTATTTATGCAAGGAACGCTTTAACTGCAGCTATTGTGAAAACTAATACGTCCGAATTAGAACGGCAGTACAACTACGAATCTGCAAACTAATGTTTTTTAAAGAAGAATCATAATGATAAGTCATAGTCAATAGTTCAGGCTAACTTGAACACCACACCAGCCTAAGCTTGAGGGTTGATAAACCAACTTTACACTTATTTACAAGCAAAGTGTAAGTTTATTCTTTCTATTACGTAAATGTGTGTTGTGTGTAGCATTGTTATTGTGCCATATCACACACTTTCTCAGCTCAAGTGTATTTGGTGCATTTCATCTTACAGTTAATTGCAAATACAATCAATGCGGTGCCAAGTAGGATCGAATGCATCGGGTAGGCATGTGTACCCAAATGTACAACTCCCAATACTTTACTGGATTTCGTCCTTGGCTTTTTTTCTAACTGAATAGTGAAGCAATATTTAGTCATTCATAGAGCTAATATAGAAAATTAAGCCGAAATTACGTGCCAGTTGTCTTCATAAGCAGAGAATTAACTTCTAATGACGATGAGCTCATTTATGCCAATTTTTTAGGAATCTCTGAAGCTGGAAATCCGGGCTCCGAGGGTTAAATAATGTAACCAAGGAAAATTTCGAATATCCGTCCTGTTTTTCGATCAGTAGACGTCGAAAATGTCAACAGTACTTGTTCGGTTTACTATTTTTCCTGAATTTCAGATTGTTCACTTGAGTATGTATAAATGTATGTATTTCTGTCTACGCCACTATTGTTCACATTCAGCTAATTCTTGTTCCTTTATGCAATTTATACATTTACTTTGTGTCCCTTATCTGCATTGTCTTATTCTTTTACCTGACTGACTCATCTTGCATTTACAGTTTTACCGTTATGACTAACTTCTATTGTTCTGTATGCCTATAAGTACGAGTCCCCTGATTCTTTGTCGTCATTGCCCTATCAGCCACGATTGCTATTGCTCTTGATTTTGCTACTCTGTCATTCCGTATTGTACTATAAATTCCATAATATATTCTGACCTTACTAATTGTACTTTGACCTAAAGCTGAGCCTATTTATTTTCACCTCATCACAAACCCAAACTCACTCTCGGGATCACGAACAAACAGTACTACTGAGAAATGTCAGCACTAAATTAGTGTTGACATTGTTCATGAATTTTGGTGATGCGTGAAATGTATGCCTGTGTTGAGAGGAGTTTCTCGAATCAAGGCCAAGTGCATATTAAACTAAGGAATATACTGACGAAAGAAAATGTTGACCGTCTAATGAATATCAAGTGGGTCCTCATGGAAGAGGCGACAGAGAAAAACAAACTGCTTAAACTTTGCAAAGCCAACATGTCCTATCCTGATGATAACAATGTTGCGGAAGAAGTCTATGATATCGACGAGTTGATTGTTTTTGACGGGTGTTTTACTCACGACGAACTTTTGGACGTAAATGAAATTTAGAAACACTTAAATGGAGCAGTAAACCCTGTTTGACAGCGGCAGACTCTTCACCTAATTTATTGACATATTTATTTACAATATTACAAATTATTTTTGATTGATTGAATGTACTTCTGTAGAACTGTATTCCCAATTCGACTGTCAAAACACCAAATTCGCAATTTAGGGGCTGTGCATAAACCTTGTGGTCTCTAAATTTGTAATTTTTAACCCCGCCCCACCAGTCATGGTTTATCGTGTTATTTCCAATACCACCACCCCCTGACGCCACGTGTACGATAAAAAAATTCGACTGAATTTCATAAATACTTATTTCAAAATTTTTATTTTAATACATTTAACATGATATGAAACTTCATTAGCCTCGATCATATTGCACAAAAGGTATATGAAACCGTGACTCTAACTAGAAATTACGGAAACTTGTGAAATTATTTAGCAAAATTAGGGTCCTTTTTAGAAATATTTGTAGAAAATTTGCATTTTGAAACCACGAGGTGGTGAGCCCGACTCGCTCACCCCTTCACGTGGCATTTTGTGGTAATTGAGTAACCCCCACCCGTTTTTTAGCTGGAAACTTTGTTTTGACTGTGATTCATGATTGTGACTTTGATTCTTTACAATTGGTATTTTGTTGAATATATTGTGAGTGTTATGACCAATTCCAATTGTGCTTGCTCCTTCCTTCGATTTCATTTTCTGATAAACATGGAATAACTTCATTGTCAAAGTTGCATCATTTAACGACGTGGACTTCATCTGGTCCTTTCTCTAAAAATCGAGCTGACAATGTCCTTAAACTGTGTCCATGACGGATGAGTTCGCCATGTTCATGGATTGTTTCGTAAAAGAAACGAGATTGCAGTTCTAACAATGGAATGCTTTGAGGTGTATAATCGCTTTCCAGAGGCTAATTATATTTTCTTAATCAAATTCAAACATTTCGGAATTTTTGTATTTCTTCTGTTTTTTAACGATAAAGCTTTGTTAAATTCAACACCAATTTTTGACCTGTGAAACTAATTTTTCGAAATTTTTGAAATTCTCAAAAAATTTACAAGCGATGCGTTTCAACATGCAATCACCAAAAATTTTCAGAAAAAATTATTTGAAGAAACTGAATTTGGCAAAAGTCCTAAAAAACGCCTGAAATTTCAGTTTGTGCCCTATATAAAATCCTAAATTGAGCGATAGGGTCCAAAATTTTGAAAATATCTCACTCAAAGTATTCTTGAAGGTATATGATCATCATCTTTTAAAAATCGATTATGCATCTCAAAGCATTCCATTGTAAGACATCGTTATCCGCCATATCGAATCCATCAGCTCACAAATCAGATTTTCCACCCAGAGTTATTATACTTGCCTAAAAAAGCTATTCAATAGACTTCCTCCTTTCTTCCTCTTTCGTAAAACGTTCATCCGCCAATGATCTGTCAGTAAATCCTCTCAGTTCTTTCACTACTTGGTTTGTCTTAAATGTTCCAGCCTCATGAAGCACTTTTGTGGAGTAGATGGGCTCCAAGAAATAGTTGAATACATCAATAGTTGCCAAGTGCTGTTTGTAGATGTTTGATGGTGAGTACTTCGGCTTTGTAATTTGCTCCGTATCGAATGCCATAATTCTATCTTCAGTGTAGTCAAAGAACCACGGTTTTGGCTTCAATGCACCTTCATACAGGAGTACTGCACCCAAAGGTGAGGCTACCGCGGATGAAGATGAGCTTTCTCTAATCTTTGCAGTCTTTGTTTTGGTTATCTTTTTAACAATAGAACAAATATGAATATTTTCACTTCATTATTAACCAATCGTTGTAGTCGTCTCGAATCTATTCTTTATTCACTGAAAGCCGTTCTTCTTTGGGGCTGTCCATAAAACTCGTGGCCTATAAATATGTCACTTTTAGTTCCCACCCCTTTTGTAGTGGTTTGTCGTGGCATTTCCAATACCCCCACCCCCTGACGCCACGTGTACGAGAAAATTAATTAAGACTATTTTCACAACAGAAATTTTATATTCCTGTTTTTATCACGATTTGAAATCTTCCAAAGACCCTGACTAAGACTGCTTATTCGCAAAAGGAATCTGAAACCATGAGTCTAAATTTGAAGTTACGTGAATTATTGAAATTATGGTATTTTGGCGTTTTGTGATATTTTAGTCACCCCTTCACCCGCTCTTCTAGACCACGAGGCTTATGGACAGCCCCTTTCCAGTTTCGACGTCTCCTCAGATGCACCATTTTCTTCAGTCGTCTCGATTTATCGTGTGAGCATAAGGACAGCATATCCTTTATTAAGTCCGGTCTTGGAGAAGGGTTTCCATCTGGAACAGATGCAGCCCACGGCAAACTCTTTCCCTGAATATGAATTAAAAAATGGTATGAAATAAGTGACACAGTAGGCTCAACTTTTAGTTGCAGTAAACTCGTCACAGTAACACCTCTCCTCTTACCTTGAAGTCTTCATCTGAATAAGTAGTTTGGGCTTTAATTTTCTGATCTACTTCTGTATAACAAATTAAAATAAGACTTGTGAATCTGTTGTAGTTTTTTGTTGATGTACAGCGCAGTCAATATGAAGAAAATTCTTTGCGAAAGCGTGGGTTAGAGGTAAAAGTAATATGCGAGGGAGAAAGCAGCGAGCGTGTTCTGTGGAGCGAGAGATAAGAACCTGTGGAGAGAGCGGAAGGAGTGAGCGTAGCCTGTGTAGCGGCAGGGGCATAGAGCGATCGGTGAGTGGAGCGTGCGACTTTGAGCGCCCACAAAATAGTGGAAAGTGAGCATCAGCCGACAAAATTGCAAACATGTTTTTTGTTATTGTTTGCTGATTTTTTTGTGTGTCAAGCTTGTTCGGATAGTCGCCAAACACAAGTGAAGCCCGCATTTCAAGTTCATCTGCAAACAGAAAACATGTTGATGATTGTGATGAAAAAGCTGACATATGCTTTAGCATAATATCGCGTCTCGGCCTTTTGGCTAAGATCAAAGTGTTGAAGCACAATATTTCTAGGTTTTCAAGAATGTAGGGTATATTTCGCAGTCTGCCAAAACCTTTGAAAATTACACAAAGCAGATCCCCGAAGCCTAATTATTTAATTTTAGAGAAGTGAATATAAATATTGTTGGTGCTTCATACAACTAAAAGTCTTGGTGGAACCCATGGCTTTCAACACACACTTGATTATACTTCTGAAAAGATCACTAGTTTAAGGGGGTAAATAGTGTGAAAACGAAAGACTTGTGACAAACTAGGAGAATCTTTGGGACTTAGGCGGATTCTACAGAAAAGTCAGGACTTTGCAATTTGCACAAAAGACATGCTCACAACAATCGACCAATTAATATTACTAGGGGAACTTAATTATACACCAAAACTTTTTACAATACTGTTTACTTTCAATCCTACAAGCCTTAGCTTCTGCTCAAATAATGTGGGGTGATGTGAAGGGGATTCTACTAACAATTCTGTAAATTTAACAGACTTTTTTTTGCTAAAGTCGGAGCATACCTTGACATTCACTAGACAGTATCCGATGAACGAATGACGCGGAACGGCCGAAGCCGATAACAAATACACCTCGGTTTTTACCCATTATTTCGGTATAGGTTACTATGCAGATTTTACAGTAATACTTGAGATTAAGGTTGACAGAATCAGAATGCGACAAAAGGAGCTTGCTGCAGTTAGAACAAACGAGTCGAGTTAAAACAGAAAAACAGAGACGAATACTAAAATTTATACATAAACGATTTAGTTGTTCGCACGTCTACAATTCGAATTAGTGTCAGTTGTTGTGTTTGCTATTGGAGAATTTGATTTTGAATCATTCAAAAGATTCGGAAAGTAGACGCATAATTCTTATAACTTTGGCATTATAGGATTATAACTTTGACATTATTCTGTCAAAGATAAATAAAGTTCTGTTCTGACACAATTACGGAGACTCATTTGTTGAAGAATACGGGAGTTTGCAAGAGGTTGCATTATGTACACGTGTGGTTAATTGAGAGTTTCTGTGTCTCACCCTTAATTAATATAACAAGAAGACAAGCTAAAGTTGCCAGAATAACTGATAAATTATTTATAAATACTTCCTCTGGTTAATGCTTACGTGGCATAGTGAGTAGATGTATATAAGCTACTGTCGCACACGCTCCAGCCCCCCTCCCCAACACCCCACGACGCACAGCAGTCCCTA
>JAQGAC010000057.1:0-60135 GCA_034696585.1 Isotomurus maculatus | reverse complement strand
AAAGCGTCGACCTGATAAAACTGGATGAGTCTAAAATGTCGACGACCGGCTGTGGCGACACCACAAACTCCTCGTCTTTCTTTGACGTGTCACGTGTTGACGGAGGACCAGAGACTACACTCAACTCTGTGTAAGTTTAACATTCAGAATGAAGAATGAGTGTCTCTCAGACTGAAAGTTGCAGTCCTAACTGTCCTTGTTAATTTACAGGGGAACTCCCGATGACACGACTGAACTGATAGACAGACTTTTAGCGATGGCAGATGAGCAGGAGAAGAACGAACACGAACAACGCGAGTTTGGGAATGGCGACGTCGAATCCCAAAGGTTCCTCCTCCGTCGCCTCTTTCCAACGCCGCTGCCAGCCCAATGAAACCTGCGACTGCGTGGACTCGGCCTGCGCCAGTACTGTCGCCCAAGCGAGTGATGGATTTGCAAAAGAAGAAGCATTTCTTCACGCCCAGTCTTCAGTCGTTCAGTCTTCCCAGTTTCTACACTGAAAATTCTACGGCTCAGAAGGGAAGGAAGAACTTCGTGGATGTGAATTCCCGAGTTGATTCGAAACTCAAAGGCAACAGCCTAGCGGGAGTGACGTTAGGATTAACTTCAAAAGTAGCTGACTGCATTTATTCAACGGCTCCTTCAGCTTAGTTCGTGCGGGTAGCTTCTTCGCCTTCTGGGCATGTGGCGTCAAGTGGTGGGAAAAGGAAACCGTTTGTCGTGGGAAAAGCGATGGGGATTCCTCGACATTTTCTGCCGTTTTTGAATCTCGGATTCCACCGCCAAATATTAGACGACAGCTACCAAAAACCGCGTCTAGAGTTGCTCCTTCATCTGTGGGGACTTCTAAGGCTGTGACAGTTCCAGTATCAACGCCCCTGAGAGAATTCAAGCCAGTGACGCGCAAATCTGCGTCGAAATTGAAGACGGCGAATGAACGGTCGTTTCATGAAAGCTGTCTGAACGATAAAGTGACTGGAATCAGACACACAGGTTAGGAAACAATTGGATTGTCTGTTAAATTGTGAAATCTGCGAATTGTGTAACTTTATAATTTGGACTTGGTGTTCCAGGAAATCGGGATGAAAGTGGAAATGGGTTGATAATTCAGAGTGTGTCTGTAACGAAGTCCTTCATTGACTCACGAATTGCAACGCCCAAGAGTTACGCTGTGAAGAGACATTAAGGGGACGTCAACGATCACAGGAAATAGAAACAACGCTTGGGAACATTTTAAACGCTTTATTCAATTTTTACCTTAGTGTGATGAGTAATTGTAGTTTTTACGCTAAACCTTATAGGACTGAGCTGCGGCTGCACAGTATGATAGAGAAGCAATGTAGACCGTAAGACTAATATTATGACGTTATTCTTAATATACCAAAAAACTATTAAACATTGTAAGAATTCCATGTTTCTGTTTTTGAAATCCATTGTCGTTTGAGATTGTTAATGTGATTAAAAAATAACTGTCATTTAGGTTAGAGAACATACAAACAAATTGAGCGTACGGTCTGTAGTAAGGTCACTAACACGTTTTTATGAATACTCAAATTGATCAACTTAAAACTGAAATAAAAGCAACATGCAAAAAATGAAAATGAATCTTTGAATGAAACTCACAAACTAATAACATACCCTTTATAAGATTCAAGCGAAGATGTGGTGACTCATACGAAACGGAAA
Source organism: Isotomurus maculatus (assembly GCA_034696585.1). Lineage (NCBI taxonomy): Eukaryota > Metazoa > Arthropoda > Collembola > Entomobryomorpha > Isotomidae > Isotomurus > Isotomurus maculatus. The sequence goes on along the minus strand of JAQGAC010000057.1, from coordinate 58,449 downwards.
AAATATGCACTATAGCTCTGTGGAATTGGTTCCTTCAAATGAAGAAGAATAGGTTTTGCCGGAAGAAGTTGCATTCTGATACGGAATTCAATTTATCGAGCTCGCTGAACACAGTTATGCATGTCCGCCCGATGAAGCAGATAGCGAGCTTTTAAGTGTCAAGGCAAAAGTTGAGAAGTGGAGACAAAGGTACTTTAACTTGAAGAAACGACTTGAGCGGCGAGAGAAGACTGCAAATACTTTAAAGCTAAAGTTAGTGGAAAGCCAAAAACTCACACAGCGACAAATAAAATCTCTGGAAGATCAGCCCCGAGTTTGTAAAAACTTTGAAATCGTAAGAAACTTACGCGCTAAGCTTGGAGGGCAAAGAAGGCATGGAATACGACGAAGACATCAAGAACGTCTGCCTTTCCAAGGAATTTGCAATTCTACTCACCACGAGCATATTCTTAGAGGTTACTTAACGCTACCGCACTCGACAACCATAAAACCTTGAAATAAAACATCCGAATCTGGGTCTGGATAGAATATCAACGTCTTGCAGAAGCTTTTGGAAGCCAGACAAAGCCTTACACGTTTATACGTTTGGTACATCGATCAATCAGGTTGTAATTTGAATTGATTCTTTACTTCTGCTTAACAACGCGTAGTCCCTGTTTTCCGTGCAATGTTCTAGAGCGACATGAAAGAGGCGAACGTTGTGGAAGTGAATGACATTTCCAAAGACGATGGAACACTTCATCACCTTCATTTACTGCGGTCGGTTTCAAAATTCCTCGTGGATTCACTCGCTTCCTGAACTTTATACGCCTCTGAGAAAGCAACATCGACTATCAGGACGTCAGTAAGGTTACTTCTGAGCTGAATCACCCGATAACTTTGTTTGTTAGCATTGTGTCGACTCATTGAAGAATTTGCGTGACTTCCAACTCATTCGGAGTGTCTCTTTCAGAAATGCACTCGCACTGGGGAAACTCGCTGAACAACACGGACTCAAAGGCTGCTGAAGCATTCGCAAGTTTACTGCTGAGTAAGCAAATGATTCATCAAATTCACCCTGTGATTATAATTAAATTAATGCTACTCCTCATCAAAAATTCCAGGAACGTAGACGAAAGAACTCTTGACATACGAACTACAGCGATGCAAACTTGAAACTCGCCTAAAAATTTCCGTAATCGTCTACAATATTCACGAACACGACTTGTTACAATGAGCTAACTAAGCCTTCACCTTCACAACTTCGTGTTGTTACTAATTTACATCGTTCGTAGTTTAAATAATTTAGACTTCGATTATAATTATTCAGACATACTTCATTATGTTGTGTTCACGCTCCAATTAATTGATTAACTAATTAATATGTTCAACAAAAATAAAATTCCTAGCCGAACTGTCGACAGGTAAAACTAAAATAAAAAGGGACCAGATGCAAACTCCGTTAATTCAAAATACAGGTGTAAAGCGTTTAACTAAGTTAACCGATCAATTAAACTTGCCAATCAGATGAACGATATATGAAACTTTAATAGAGACTCATATTAAACTATAGCAGTCTTTTACAAAATAAGGGCTTATTATAGCTGCTTTAGCAGTTAATACATCTGTAGATCGTGGAGAATGCGTGCAACAAATTTTCTTGTCAAAGCCTTTTTCCTGAAATTCTAATATAAATAAACGGCAGTAAATTTACACTGTTCTTTTCTTTCGATTGAAATGGCTGGTACACACAGTCATATTTTACACTTTAAGTTGTATTTGCTTTTCCACAAACAGTATGGAATAAAACATCCTCCTTATTGTTTAGAAGTCATCGCCTGGACTCAATCATCTTCAGATGGACGTGCGGTTTCTTCAGAGCCGGTTTTCTCACGAAATGCCTCCTGAGGAGATGATGACTACTTTTAAGAACCTCAAGCGATTGGAATTCCTGGAGTGGAATCACAAAGATTCAACTTTCTTCAAAGACAATATACGCTCTTTCGTTTCCCGTGTGATGTGTGATACTCCACTGAGGGATCAAGAAGATTTGTTCGATGATGATGAGCCCAAAGGTCAGCTACCAAAACTGAGGAACTTACTTCAATTGGCCAACTCGGTTACTAGCCTTCAAAGTTTCCGGATCGCAGATTTTGACACCAACACCGGGCCCGAGATTAAACTGTCAAAGTTTATTTGTCCCATCTTATTGAAGAACACTGCAAATTTGGTGGAACTGAGTTTACACATTCATAGGGGAAACTGGGATCTGGGAGAACCGAATGGGACTCTTGACTTCCCCAATTTAAAGAGACTCACAGCAACGACAGAAGGAAATGGAAATTCAGCAGGTAGTCTCAGCAATTTTTTACGTCAACATAAATCCATGGAAGAACTTGACTTGAAATTGAAGGGGTTCATAAACACTCAAATGTTTGAAGCCGTTAAGGAAGTAAGTCCTGGTCTGAAAAAGCTACATTTAACAGTGAAAACCCCTCTCATTTCTGGTGGTGGGCCGATTAACTGGATATTCCTGGAATCAATGTCTAAACTAAAGGACTTTTCCCTGTCGCGACCTCGTACCCACAAAACTGAGTCTGAAATCAAATACGGCACCGGTCCGAGACTTCTCTCTTGTCTTCCTAAAAATCAATTGGAGAAGCTGAGTTTTAAGGGAATAAGTAGTTCTCATTTCTGGGTTGAAGAGTAACATGACGTGAAACATGACCTGCATTCGAAGATGGAGAAGCTTGAAGGATTTACTTGCTTGAAAAGACAAAGTTTGCTGCGCTGCCGTGACTTTGTGAACGACGAGCTTATGCAATTTATCATCAGAAGATCCACTAAGTTGGAAGAATTAGAAATAAGCCATTGTAATTTAACAATTATAAGTTTTAGTGGACGAGGTATTCACAGTGATATAGATTCAAAGATTTCTGGAGTACCCATTAGTACTCTTAAAGGTAAGTATTGTGTAGAGTTGGTGTTTCAATTTTGCCAAATTTATGCAAGGATTTGAGTGACAGTTGAATTAATCATTCTTGTCCTTTACTCTAGGGCTCAAACATCTCACTGTTCGAGGCTTCGTGTCTCTAGTTAGGGAGGAGTTTCTCTCGTCGTTGAAATTGCCATCTTTGAAATCTTTCGAATACATTGATACGCCGAGATCTGTAGGTGAAGTTAATTAAAGGACACTTTCTTGTTTAGCATTCTGCTTATTACAAATTGAGTTGTCCGTGGTGTCTTTTTTAAAGCGTCACCCGCAATTGAAAACCATCGCTCTCAATTTAAACGACCCAAAAGTCATTTACAAGTTATGAGTACTTTGAAGAAATAAGATCATCGTCTCCGACGGCTAGTGAACTTGGTAATTCATATTTCCCACATTAAGCTGCTCTTGCGGCAGAGGCTTTCAATATCTATTGTCTAATATTATTTATTATTTTGTATCTCTGAAGAACTGCCGTTGGTTAAGCATATACTTTGATTCAGAAGCGGATAACCTGCTTGCAAACATGTACCGTCCAACTTCGTCGCTTCCTCTTTCACAACCCCAACGACAACGATGATGCAGATGGTACGAACTGGTAAAGATTCAAGATTGAATCAATTTTGACACTGTAAATATTTATTATTAACTCATCTTATTTCCTGTGGTGTCAATGAATGTTCAAATGAACTGGTTAAAAGACTAATACATTTTTCGTATTTATCCTCTGGACACATTATTTGCTAAGTCTCCGTACTTTCAGATTAAATTGAAAATTACAGGATTCATTCAATTTTGTTATTCGTCTTCAAACATTTGGAGATTCGGAGTGTCAAATTAAATTGTAAAAAGGGTCAGTCTTTTCTCTCGCTAATTAATCAGAGAGCAAAATGTCCTCTATTTGTTTCTGGGCCATCTTCAACCTATTAACTGCGTTTCTGACGCACAAATATTTACGACGTGAGTTAACAGTTATTTCCTGAATTCCAGGAGTGTCATTGCATCCATTAAATTCCTTGTTCATCATGAAGTTATGGCGTTTGCAGCCGTCTAAACGAACGTAAAACTTTGGACATGAGGAACTCCTGAATAACTTTCCCCCTTAATGAATATGTGTGTCGAGAGAGGCTGGAATCGAATGCGAAAATCTTGCGGTATCTTAATGCAGTTAACGTGCATTATGTTTTGTTCTGTTATGTTTTCGGCTGTTCAACCATCTTCATATTTCCCAATTTACTAAACAAGTAATAAAGCTACGGTTGACGGTTAAAAAACTTAGCATATGTTAGAAAAAGCAATGGTATTTTTATAAACAAAATTCTACTGGGATGCTTAATGCTCAAAGGGATCCGAAAATCCATTAGTTACCTGGTTATCAGAATTCGACTGAATTTTATTTTTAAAATCCAACCTGCTCCGTCAATTTTTAGAAAGTTTAAAACAACTTCGTATCAACCTAAAGGTAAAAGGTTTTATTTCGATTTTTGGTTAATAACTAGTGAGGCGAAAACCATGGGTAAATGTCTTATTTGAATATGACTCAATCACTCAGTCTTAAAAACCTATCTCCTCCGTCTGTTTTTGTCATATTAAGTTGAACTTTGTATCATTTTAAAGGTAAAAGGTTTTTGCGTTTTTTGTTGGAAAAATATTTTCAATTCACTAATTTTAAATGGAAATATTTACCGAAATACGCGATTATCCCGATAAATTTGCCAGTGGAACAATAATGAAGCTTATGGTAATGTTTTCGTTTATTCATATCAAACCTGCTCAGCTGATCTCGACAAACGTTTTTCTGAAGCAATCACAAAACTCGACATGTTCGACAAATAGATAAGAAGTAACAATAAGTGTACTTTCTAAGAGTTAATAGTATGTCAACTATTTTACAAAATAAGAGTATCCATACTGTTTTGGCATCAATAAAATAAAACTAAGTTAGATGGTCAGCTGAATAGGATTACAGTAGATGCTTGTATCTAAAAGTATTATTTAAATTAACCAGTGAGCTAGATAGACAATTCTGATTATGTTTGAAATGAGGAAAAGGTCACGTTCGGAAATTGCAGCATATCGTCGGAATTACTTTTCTTACTCCATAATTGCAGGAGGTCAAGTTAAGGTGAAATCTACTGAAGTTGAATTCTTATTTGAAGAATATATAATTGTGTAATTGCAACTAAATGAAGGAAAAAATTATACTACACTAAAGAACAGTTGACTGCTCCTAAGGTGAATAAATAAAAATTGTTCGTCTTAGTGTAAGAGTCAAAGAATCTTAAAAAAATTATAAGTCGACTGTGGTGGTATCTTCATTGTTCGAAAGAAGGTCATGGAAAATATATCCCATGTCCTGATCATCAATATCCAGAAGTGAATAAACACCGACACGCTTAGCTATTAAATTGCTAGTCCAGTTTATATTTGACTTCATTTTTCTTTAAAATGAAAAGGTAACAATGCATTTAGAGTAAAAATTCAAGATGCAGGTTTTCTCCACTATACTTCTATTGTCCAGTCTTTGCATCCTGCAACGCGAGATTCTGTGAATGTTTGATGGATAAATTTTTACTACAGGATTTACTATCGTTTTACGATCTATAGTATATCTAAGTTGGTCGTTTGAACAAAAGTAATCTCTCCGGATTTAGTAGAAATTCGTGGTTGCATAAAGATGAGTAAAAGACGAGCAATAACAATAAGTCAATTTTGACTCTATGTATCGTATCTTTTAAAATATCTGCTACAACTGTCCACGAATAATATTGATTTAGTTATCCCATTTAGATAGCTAATATTATACTTGTATTATTTGGTAGGTCATTGAAAATTTAAGAGATATTAAGGAAAACCTTGCTGAGAGAAATTTCTAAATAGCTACTTGAAAATAATCGTAGATCAGCCCATTCTATGGATTTTGAATAATTATTAAAGTCGACAATTTAAAGCCTTTAAAGAAGCCTTTAAAGATTTTCAGTGTTTGTTTAGTACCATCCTCACAATAATTCATGCAAAATACTTTAGTGTCATTAGTGACAAAAATTCATAAAATAGCTGATGGAACACGAAAATAAGTGACGCGTTAAATGCACGCATAACTAATACATACAATCTCTCTTTTATAGAGAGTATACGTCTTTACTTCAGTTCTGACTATGAATAATTTACAATTCATTCATTTACATATAATTACTTGAAATAGCCTTGTACTCTTACAAACCTGAGGCGTAATTTACCTACCAGTCGGGTACCTCTTGAATATATGAAAAAATAAATAAATACATTAGTAAGCTGACAAATGTCGTTTTGGCGAACTAACAACAATACCAAAAGTACTTTGGTCAAGTGACCAAGATTTCTCACGTGAAGTGACATCAAGACCAAAGGTACTTTTGCCAATTGACTAATATTGATGATGGCTTCCCTGCGTGGATTTGCCATTTGTAAGCCCCTAGTTATTTAGTTTCTCTCGTTAATAGAAGCTAGTAATACTATACCAAACTTCAGATCACTTTCCCTCAGTTGCTCTCGGACAGTGTTGTCGTAAAGTTCATTTTAACAATATGCAACCTAACGACAGATCGCCATCACCGGATATTATCGACGCTCCAAGGCTTAGTAAGCCGTCACTGCTTAATTAATTACTGTTAAATGATGCCGACTGGTGCATACAGTTTCGTCATTGAATTGTGTAGATATGGAAAAGCGTGCTCAGGATTCCTCCAATTTGCTTGCTGAGTTTCCTGTCGACTTAACTCTGGATATTGATTATGTGGCAGAGGACATAGATTTGGACCCTGAATATGTGCAGCGTGAAGTAAGTGTTAAATTTTTAAATTGGTCGTTTGACCAAATTGTAAATTTGCATTTCAGTTATTTGCCCACTATTGTAAATATGCATACTAAAAAGTGCATGTTTTTACACAATTGCAGTTGATTCCACAAATATTCTCTACCGTATTGAGAACAGGTGAAATGGCTTCTGGGTTTCGTGACATATTGGAGGAGATGGCGCAAATTATCGCGAGTGATCCAGAACCTGGCCTGGATGGTGAATCCGCTGCTCCCCTTCGCGATTCTCTGGAAATGACCAGGCGTGAGTGGAATGTTATTAAGCAAGAGTCAAGAATGAATCAAAGAGAACTTCGGATGAAAGAAAGAGAGGAGCGAGTTGCAGCGGAAAATATGAGGGAGTCAAGATTAAACGAAAGAGAAGCTCAGCTTGCACGAAGAGAAGCAATCCTTGCTGAAGATCGAGCACTGCTTTTACGAACATCAGCGAATCTTGTTCGAGAATATGACGCTTTAATTGTTATTCAAGATGAAGTTGCTGAGCGGAGAGCTGAATTAGACGTCTTTGAGCAGAACAGACGTGATCAGGAAGAATATGTGATGTTGGATGATGCTAGTGATTTCTTTACTGAAACTTACGATGAGTAAATCTTTGGTTCTATGACCAATTTGTTAATACTTACTGTGTTTGTGAGCAATTGGGCACTAAGTTTACTTGGTCTTGTCATCAACTTGTCATTAGTTTGTACTTGGTATTTTCACCAATATATCGTTAGTTTTTACTTGGTATTTTCCCCAATTCGTCAGTAGTTTTTAATTTGTCTTGTCACTTATTTGTCAGTAACTTCTAGTTGGCCTTGTTACCAATTTTTAATTAATTTTTGCAGGGTCTTGTGGCCAATTTTGAATAAACTTTCCCTATAATTTTGTAGCTCAACTCCTTTGTGTCTTTTCGGCATACAATGTGGTGATATAAAATATTAAGTATTCTTTCTATCCTTTATCTGATACAGAGGCAAAGTAGTTGTTTATATCCTTCAGAGGCATTTCAGTCATGTTCAGTTTTTCTTCTGGTAGAAGTTGATAGTTTTGTAAAGACCCTAAGAATCCCTCTGTCAGGACTTCATGATAGTACAGTTGAAATAATCTTTGGTGTCAGATTCTAAAATATGAACAAGTGTATAATTATGTTAAGATAAATTAGAGTACGGAGACATGATGGTACAAAGACAATGGGAATGTGTAGATTTACTTACTTGAGTTTTTTAAACTTTCGGTACTTTTTTTACTGCAACTTGATGTCTATAAATTGTGCGATAATAATAGCAACTGCATAAAAAATGAAAACTCTAAAATCCAACAAACACCCCACAGGAATAATGAAAAGACCTGGCCTTCATACAGAAGTATACAATTCGAAATCACTTTCTTACTTACATTAAGACAGGTGTGAATATAACTTAATTGCCATTGGATACACACAAACACTTTCATTTTGCATTTTTACTGATTTTAATTTCTGATTTATTGAATATGAAAGTTCGATAAATCTTTCAGAACAAGTTCCCCATTCGGTGACTAGAAGTATAATTACAATTTTTTGCATACTAAATAAATACCACTACAAACGGTTGTTAAAATCTAGCAACTATAATTTTTGTGTGGATAGTTCTGGCCCATGAATTTTAACGTAATTACGGGGTATTATCTGCTTGCAGCAACAAGGAATGCCCTTGAGCTCTGCTGCTAACTGACTGTGAGTTAATACGCAAAACAGTCGGAGACAAGCTTCATGTAATCATATGCACCTAATCTTGAACTACTCCCAGTTTGTGTTTATAATAAATTCATTATTTTGCAAGAAGTTTCACGTTTAATTACGAAGATTTAATATGCAAAAGAGGTCAAATTTCTATGAGTTGTGTGTGTTTAGTTGCAGGAGGAATCTAAATTTCAAGATAAATATGTGGTGAATGTGAGACCAAATTAGGAAGTATGACGTAATGATTGACTTCATCAGAGACAAGTTGCGAAACTGGCATTATTGTTTAATAAGTCATAAAAAATCGGAACTTACAATACAGACAATGACTTAGACAGAGCAATGGATACGACGAATGGAGGGAATGAAAAACCTCTATCGAATGGTTATGCAGGAGAACTAATTATAGACTTTCGGTGAATGGGAGTTGGCAGTTAGGGATTAACGGTAATGTCCAGTTGCTCTTTGCATGAGGAGAAGCAGGCCAACGGAAACAACCGATAGCCAGCAACAATACACCTGGTCATGTTGCTAATTTACATTGAATAGAAAACTTACTGTGTAGAATCGTAGGCACTACATGGAAAGCTTCAAGTTGTTTGGAAGCAAGAAAGATCACGCAGGATGACAAGAATAACAAAATTAAAATAAGTGGTGATAGCGTGAAGAGTAAAATGCTATTTTTAGTTTATTTAAGTACGCAAAGTAAAGCAAAAGAGAAATAAAAATACAATTAAACAGGGTGAGAACGAAAGATGGCCCTTTGGAGGAATGCAGGGCAATGGAAATAAGAAAATATCAATGCAGTCTTAGAATATTATCTGCGTCAAAAAATTCAGCCTCAACAATTTTTTGTCACGAAGATTAGATGGAGTAATTATTAAATAGCAAAGTATTACTATTATTCGCTATTAATTTTGGGAGCTTAGCGAGCGCAGTTTTTATTCAGAGTGCATGTTTAGTCCTGAGTGACTCAATTTTTTTATTTTACTTGTTTATTTGTTTGCCAAATTCTGACCCGTGTAAAACAATTTCTAATCTCAAATTCTCCTCATTCTTCTTTCTCCTGTATTAATGGGTCCTCTCAAAGCTATTTAATGCTCGAAAAGTGTAGAGAAAGAAGGTCTGTGCATTTTTACTGGTAATTAGGCATGCTAGGAGACATGAATTCGTAACTAGGGAAGCTTCTCGAAGCTCATCTGGCTATCGCAGATGAACTGGAAATATCTGGTGTCTTCATCGCTCACGCCACGTACCTCATCTGCATAAGTAAAAGTTTCATTCTTCGTGATAACAAAGTTCATCTGATATGTGAAAAGGAAAAAACAGAATGAGGAGTGATCTAGGAACAAGCGACGCCCTTTTACAAATAAAAAAATCTGTTCCTCCGTCCGTTGCTAACATGTATCATTGTGTAATAAAATTTCTTTTATGGCTTATATATCATTGTTTGTGTGTTGCCTGTTTTCCGTATTAGTTGTCTGTAGGTTTAATTTTGCATCTTTGTGTAGAAACTTGTCGAAATGTAAATCTTGATTTCAGTCAAAGTAAGATCAAATCTATGTTCCACATTCAACACTAACATTTTAGCATTAATCGTACTACTTTACTCAAATTCAATATGCCAATAGAGGCCAAACACGAATGCTCACATGCTTGTATCAATTAGGTTTCCTTCGTACGTTCGCTGCAGTTCGGCTTATAGCAAAGTATTTATCCATACAATTTCAGAACGCCTATTTTGTTTTATCCGATGGGCACCGTTGGACCGGGTCTGTCTTTGGGGCGAGCTTTTTGTGTTAACTCTGGACGATAATATTTATCTGACTTGCTGGTGACCAAGAATATCCTTGAGTATAGTTATGTAAACGTCCGTTTATGTAGATACTATTTTTCATTTCAGCTTGCTACTGCTTTTGTAATGCACGCTTTGCCATTTACCAATCTAAATTTCACGCATAGTTTGATTTTTGATGAACCTACAATGCCGTGCCGCTTAATCGTGTATAATGGTTACGTTTTTAGAAACAGTTTCCCTCGAGCACATCAAATGAAACATATTAACCCTTTCCTTTCTACTTCAGCTTCACATCCACTTGTAACTGTCACAGCCAGAATTATTCAGGTATTCTTTATATTTTTCTACCTCACTCTTACATTTCAATATACCCCCATCCAAACTAATTGTAAGTAATTTGCTGAATGTAAAAGTGTAATTGGAAAATGCCTACATTCTTCATGATGACACAAAATGTATGAAAATCTTAATTTAAATTCTGGGCTGTTCATGACACCAATCATGCGTTCCAGAAGATGAAAAGCAGGTATGCTTAATGACTTTCAGTCCCTTGATCAGTAGCAGGTTAGCGCAAAATACTTAACTTCAAAACAGAAAATTAAATACCTAAATGCAAGCATTATGAAACCCCTAAAGATACGAATCAAACTTTACCATTTACTCTGGGCAAGACAAAAATTAAAACAGATTTTTAAAATGGAAAGTAGCAACACATTTAAAGAACTGGAACTTTAAACAAGTGCAAAGAATACAATTAAGTGTAATGTTTTAAAGCGAGCTTTGTTTTCAAAGGTTAAAGTTTGAATTTTAATAAATTTCATGGATAAAAGCAAATACTCATATTTTTTAAACAAAAATTTCGATGCATCATCTAACAAACATCAAATGGTGCTTCAATAGCATCTACACACACTCACTTTAGCAGAGCAACCAGACACAGCCTTTGCACACGACAATACACGGTAGCTAGTGTCGCGTGCAAAGGTACAATTTATGACAAGTCTAACAAACTGAAAAACTAGTCACTACTTAACATAAACTCTACCATAGATAAACAACACAACTCAAACTCACATAGTCAAATCTGGCTCTTCGGCCACTCAACCAAATGGGATAAATATACAAAAATCTTGAACAATTGTAAATAACCATGAAAATTTTTATGTGTGCATGAATAACATATTCCGTACATAACTCCTCTTACATTGCTGCCCACTCCAATTACCCCCAATGGTCACATATTCAATCTATCAACGCCAATCCTTGTTTGGGAGCTCTTCATTACCTATCCCAAATGTGCACACAGTTTTGCTGGTTATTGAGATGAATCGCGAACACACTAAAAATTCTGGCAGACAGTGACAGACATCCGGACCACATACATGTCTCTCTATATGTCCAAAATTACCTGGGTTAAAAATAGTGACACCAGCTAAACACGTTTAGATTTCTTATATATTTTGTTCCTGATATTTTGATTTTTTGTGTGAAGGAAGTTTTGAATCCCGACGTGTGAATATAGTTAGAACTTGTGCAAAATAAGATGGCATCAGTAGCACCTGACTTTATTCCGACGAGAAAGAAGTCGTTCGCTGCGGTGTCGTCGAGTTTGAAGGAAGAAGTGAAATTGACCTGGAAAGTAGTGAACTTCAAAGATGCCCTCAAACTTGCCGTGGAAAGAAAGCTCCAAACTATAGCGACGTTGCCTTTTCAAGTTGGGGGTGGAAGTCAGAAGGTCAGTGAATATAATAGGCCTAAAGATCGCAATTGAGTTGAATTTCGTACATATTTTTAACGCAGATGAAAGCACTAGAATGGGTATTGTCTTGGACGGGTGACCAATTGACTTCGAAGACAATTAGTTTGCATCTTAGGCCAGATTCAAACCGCTGTGCGCTTTCCTCATCCGATTTGTTTGGTAGTTGCTCTGGGGAAGTCCGCGTAAAGAAACGAGCAAGGATAACCTTCGGACAGACAGGATCGTTGGCCGGTGAAGCATTATTTAAGTCCATCATGTTTTAGTAATTGTTATGACGAGCAATTATTCATTAATATTCTTAACGATTCGTTCACAGAGATCCGGAATTTTAAAGTCCACGGCTGTGGCTGGGATATTTTAAATTCATCCAACTTCGATGATCACTTGGATACGGATGGGTCGTTGACATTAACGCTGAAGGTTACAGTGTATTTGAATTCCGGAAAATACACTACTGTCGTTGAATGTTGTGCGGATAACGCAGCAGATGAGGCGCTGGACAGAAAGTCTCGTGAAGAATTTGGGAATGATGTGACGTCGTTGCTTGGAGATCAGAAGACTTCGGACGTCAAAATAAGTGTCATGCAAGGGGCGATGAATTTAAAAGACTTCTACTGTCACAAATACATACTATCAGGTAATAGTTTTGAACATACAAATAAAAATGCTGGTAAATTTATAGGAACTAGCGACTCCAATTAATAATTGCAGCTAGAAGCCCCGTCTTCTGCGCGATGTTTGAGCAGATCGGAATGACTGAGTCAAAGGAAGGCGTGGTGAGGGTGGAAGACGTGTCGGTTGAGGTGATGGAGCAGTTCCTCATTTTTGTGTATTCTGGTGGCATAAAGGGGAAGCGAAAGGAGGGGAGCGATGAGCCCGTGTGGGTTGAGTTGCTTCCGCACCTCACATACGTCGCTGATAAGGTCTGCTGTCTGACATAAAGCTTCTGGCATCTCATTCCTAATTGTGTGCTTATGCCTATATTTTCTTATTTTGTGCGTAAAGTACGACGTAGGGAGTTTGAGGGACTTTTGTGACGCAAATCTGCATCGCGCTGTCACAAAAAACAACGCGGTTGAGTTGTATGCCCTCGCAAAACGCCACCGACTTCTTGGAGCAGAGGCCAAACTGCGAAGCAATTTCACAATGTGAGTAAAGTTATATCTTTGAGGAATTTGTGGTTTTAGATCGAAGGTCATTAAATATAATTTCCGATTCTGCAGGAATGTAGACGTATTGCTAGAGTCAGTGGGCAGTTGAAGATCCACGGAAATAAATATTCATCGGACAGGCTCCGCGTTTTCGTCTTTTGTAACTTTGGTTAGATATGATTAGTTGCATCACGCGTTTCGATTGTTACTAGAAAACTCCGTAATAAAATCGATAGTTACTTCAAAAATCAAGATTTGTGCAATCCGTCCCTACTTGTTGGTGGTTGAATGCATATGGGAGTTTAAAGTTTAGCCTTATTGATAACAGTTTCTAATGTAATGCAGGAACGCTGGAAAATCGCACTCCACCTCGTCTCATTTCCTCATCTTCAAACTGACAAACGTCATTAAGGAAAAATGTATGAAACCTTTTCAGTTTGTTTGATATTGCTGCTTGGAGTTTTGCCAGAGAGAATGGCCCTTTAGTGCATCTGTTACTTTTATCCCATTTAAATCTGTGAGTTTGTTTGTGCAATAGTATAAGGACCTAGTTCTGTTTGCTAATACACAAAAGTGTGTATTTTTAATGGTACAAATAGTACTGTAATTCCAAGCTTGCTACAACATTAAATGTTACATGCTAAGTGATAAATATTTTCCTAATCACACAATACAACTATTATATCAAGTCTACGGGGAAGTACTTGTCCAGGCTGAGATTACTACTAATAATAAAAAACTGGAAGGCTTGGGTGCAAAAGGGATGCAGACAACGACTTCGCAACATGCCAGAAAAACTAATTAAGATAGTGTGTCTTAAGACGCAAGGGTACGAAAAGTAAGTTTAGTATTGAATGAAAGAACCAGCTATGTTTGAACTTGAAATTAATATTGAGCAATTTTTATGAACGAAAGCGAAGTAAAAAAATAAGCAATTAATCAGGAATAAGTGACGCTATTTGACATAAATATCTTTTTGTGTGATTAATGCATATATGTCCATTACGTAATAGGGGTATGCAGAATGAAAAGTAAACGAGTAACAAGTAAAGATCGTAAAAGGATTCCTTCTGTGGCTGAACTATCTTCGGTAGGGTCACCTCTGTTTTCCACGTAAAATGTCTCTAGTTTGAGATTGTGCATAAAAACTCACAACTTTAAGGGTTCAACGAGTACTTCATGATTAACAGAAACCTTAATTCTAAATAGATTGTAAGGGGTAGGTTGAAGGATCCTTCAATTTTTGTCTTCCGAATCAAGACTGAAAATAATTTTGGTTTCCGCGTTTATAGTATCCAGTGCTGTAGACAAGGAAAAGCAGTCCACTATACCTTTGCAGATAAATCATATACGAGATATAAGTATGCTATAGTTCAAATAAACCTTTCCCTACTAAATGTGGAAATTCAGAACTAAGGCAGTCCAGCTAACCAGGCTTTCCGATTCTTAGTTGTTATTTCTTCAAGTAAACTTTGAGGCGTTTGAATCAAAAGTCCCTGCCATCCACAGGTTGAAAGAAAAAACCTGCGTCAAAACCCAAGTAACCGTAGCTTTCACGAAAAGGTTGACATGTATCGTATCTAAAGCAGCTCCTGCACAAGAGAATTCTTACTAATCTGTTTGTAAGATTAATAATGCTATTTGGTTTGGGTACCAAAAGAACAAAAGCCCTGATTTTTATTTTGGGAGTAGACAAATCTAATAACATAATATCTTCGAAATAAAATACTTAAAATTGCTTACTTCTTTGGAAATACATGACTTAAAGGTTATGCTAATTGTGCTTTACGTAAAACTTGAAATGTACTATGAAGGAAGATGATAAGCTAGTGTCGAAACGTTGAGATTTGTGTAACATTAGTTGACGGTTCGAGAAAACGAACGAGAAAAAGACTCGTCTCTGGTACACTTATTATTAGTTCATTGTTGTTTAGACTGAACAGATATATATGTTTGAATTGAATGATTCTGCTACTCCCATGACTCTATTTTTCTGGTTTCCTTTCTGTTCCGTACTAAAGAATGTACTATTTCATCACTTAGTCCTTTGTTAGTTGTATTTGCGATTTTGAAAGGCAAACTTCTTGTTCTTGCCAGGTATGCATATATACCAGGTACTTGTGATTACTAAACCTCTGTCATTGTTACTACTAAAATATATGACAACCACTACTAGTCCTCTTACTATTGAGACTATAGTAATATGGGTTTATGACCCTTGAAAGCCCTAAAAAAATCTGCTAATTATTCTCAGAAGCCATGGTTTTTTGAGACAATCTAAAGGCTGAAGAATAAACATTTAAGTTTCTTTATATCTTTTGACGTTCCTCTAAATATAATACCATATTTGTTCTTTATTTCACTAACTCCAATCTCATCTTCATACTTTGCCACAGAAGAAGATTTCGTTGGATTGCGAAGCTTCTGACTTTTCCCTGTGCAATCAGAAATAAAAACGATTCTTTTCTGTACAAGCGAACAGATATCTCGGGGTCGTAGTTACCCAGCGTCGACAGATCTCTTCGTCCACAACTCGGGTCCAATCTTGTCAATCGATCCATAACCTTCTTTCCCAACGCATTCACAATAATCAAAAATCCCAAGGCATATGCTACACTATTTCCCCATCATGTGATACATTCATTTACGTTAACCGAAGAAATTTCCGCATTCAAGGAATTTGACGAAAACTATTAACATCCGTTTGTTCTGACAAGCAGTCTTAATCCATGAGTTTACGAACATGCTGTAAGCAATTCCTCTTATTAATTTTTTTATTCGCGTAAATTGATATGCAGTTCGAAAGCAACGGTTTATTAATTACTTCCAGAACGATTTATCAAGTGTTATGAAGTTAGGCTCCATATTCCCTGAATCTTCGCTTTAACGTAGAATCAGCCAGAACCTATTCTTTGATAGACATGGGTTCATCTGCCTGTTTTGGTGGATGAGATCTGTGAGGTAGTTGTTTCCATCGAACGATTTCCACTGCTTGTCTCTACTTAGTATTTTTACGGTTTCGTATTTAAGCCCAGCTGTGGGATCAAGAAGAACGGAAAAATATTCCCGAGGAAATGAAACCACAGGAGGATAAAAATTGGACAGGAGGAACAAAAGCAGACTTTAATTTGTAAGTTCCCTTAAAGGATTCTTGTTGAACATTCGTCTACTCCAGAGTACGCTTGTGTAATTGCCTTTCATGTTAGAGAAATCTCCGCCCACGTCAACGCATCCAAAATGTGCGCTGTAGACACCAGAATTCCACAAACGATCGCCAAACTTACAAGTAGTACTTCCAGAACTCGTAACAAAGTAGACGTTTGGACCAAACTGAGAATTTCTGTCAAAGACAAACTATCAACTTACAAATCGGAATAGTACACAATGCTCAACCGAAAAATAAATCAATGCAGAAGCTTATTTTAGGAAGCGAAGTAGAAAAAGTTGGGAAATAGTTATCCATTGGAAATGGAATGAAGAATGTTGGAGCTAAAGGGCAGTAGTGGACCGGAAAATAACCTGAAATGTAGCGGTTAAAATAAATCGAATGTAGTTGAAAACAACACACAATTGGGAGACAAAAATGTTGATTCTTATCTATTAAACCTTTCCGCAGGTGGCATTAAGACGAAAACAATAAGACAAAAGTTGTCTCATACTTCAGAGTGAGAATACTTCCATTACCATTGGTGATGTGATAACGGACTTAATTTTTATATAAAAAATTTCAAAGAAATATTTTAAATGAACGGACACAAATAGCAATTTAAATTTTATTAATAGCAGCATGTTAGAATTACCAATAAGTTTGTTATAGACTTATAATTAAAACTTAACAATACAGCAACTTACCTGTAGCAGAAATATATCATTTATAAAATGATCATTTTTCAGCAAAAAAAAACGTTTTCTGTGGCCAAATGAAAATATACAAAGCAGGCAAAACCAGTTTATTCAGCGTCTTGCGGACCAAGTGAGTGGCGGACAAACAGAAGGGCGCTGATACCCGAGTTTTCCTGGAAAAATTTTGCATGAGTCTCGAAATCAAACGACCATACAATTCCCAAATCCCAAGGCTGGCAATACATATAACTAGAATGATTAATTTGATTAAGCTCTCAATTATTGGATATATGTTATTTAAATGAATAGACTTACTAGACAAAATTTCCCTTGTGAAGCCAAATGTTTTTTGTGCTAAAATGCTACGAGAGCTTCATTTAACACGGAATATTAGGTGCGATGATGCTTATTGTATTTGAGGTGAGAGATGTGCACAAAGAGAAATTAATACTTTGGTGAAATGAAATAAGAATTAACGTAATAATTAAGTTGGAATCGCGTAAAGTAAGAGTTCAAAGTAGCAAAATAATCTAGCTGTGAGCAAATAGAAAGATTGGTCGAGTTTTCTAGAAGGTGAAATGAAACATTTTATTGCGTCCTTTGGTACAGGTAGCTTGAAGATTTTAATTTAATTTTTAATTTAATTTCAAAACTATAAATTATTGAAGCAAGTGTTTAATAATCAGGAATAAATCTATCTTGGTTTAGGTCTTTACAGCGAGAGTTTAGTAAAGTGTAGTGGAGTGCCAAATACGGACGTAGAGAATGAATTCTTCGATTCCCCCTCACCAATTCGCATTCATTTGGTCGCCTCTTAAGACGTTTCCAATATGGTACTGCTACTGCACTGACGAGACTAGTACATGATATAAGTAGCTCCAGGACATGTCAAAGGCCGTGGTAAACCAACGATGTGTGGCAGATTTGGTTGAAGACTGAAGTACTGGAGTACGAAATAGTTGAGGAATCTATGAGTGCCCCTCACTTGCAAACCTGCAACAACCAAAGCTGTGCCAATGAAAGCTCAGACAGAAGTACCCAACTTGGGGTTAACTGAGACATGACACGACATGCGAGTTGACACGTTAGCGTCACCAAGTCTTCGGTTAATGTGCCTTGGAGCACTGGAACATGCAATTAAGAAATAGCTTAAGACATCTCTGTGAAATTTTGGTTTCAAGTACACGGCATGTTTGGGTACCATTAAATCAGACGAGCACCAATACTGTATGATTCGCTCTACCTGTCAAGTCTCCTTCTTCGTTACAATTTGAACATTTGACATGGGACGTATAATTGTCCTAGCCACTGAAGACTTGGACGAAGATAATGATGAGCACATGTTTAAACTTCGTCTTCCATAACACCATCGATGTGAGTGTGAGACACGTATAACTGACGAAATCTGTTTTGTGTCTTCCAGCATTCGTTCGTCATATCTACACATCAAAAAAATAATCCGAAATCTGTAGTAAGACTATTTCGTTCGGAATGTCTGTGGATAATTCCCAACTCCACCTTTCTCACTGAGCACTCTGGGTTGGTAATAATTGACAATAATTTTTTGCCAAAACAGAGACAACTTAGTTGTTTTTATTTAATTTGCTTCCTGTCTCGAAACCACTTCCACAGCAAATTTTACAATTAAATAAAAACTGGGAGCTCATCTAACCAAATCTGAGGTGGAATCCCGATATTCTTGACGGAAAGTATACATTCATACATAATAGGTTTTATTTTGTTTTTGAACATTCGAAAACTCAACATATTCGGAGCTCCATAGTTAGCGAGACATTTAGGAAGGTCGGAGTTGTTGCAAAGGGCAATGGTGACTCTGTTTCAAGCCCTCTAGTCAACAATTTCATAAACTCCCGTTTCTTGGCATCCAACTGAGCTGCTGCTTTTAAGACGGCACTGACACTTGCTTAACCGGGATTTTAACTTCTCCTGAGGAACCAGCCTAAGTGTCGACGTTCTTGGTATTTCGGCATTGCCCATTATTCCTTCATTGGTGCTCGAGTCCGAATCGAAACGAGGTCTCATTGGAGGAAGAGCAGATAAGGTTACTTCTTCCTGCTGCTCCGTCTTCACCTCATCGCTCACTGGATCTTCCACAGCCACATCAACTTCTGTTTTGATTCTTGTCAGAGTTGAGCTAATCGAAGTCGAAGTCACTGAGCTGTCCATCGACACTGACGTGACAACGTGCGTAATGATATCCTTGTAAACACCAAATTAAATTTATGGAGGGAACAGAGTAAATTAATACTTTTAATTAACTAATCCTCATATATTCGATGTCCGAAATCTCATCCCAACATCTGATGTCCACCTCCTTTCCTAAAATTAATAGACCAAGTACTTTCAGCGATGAGACAGCAGCTCCTTCAAACAAACTCAGGACATTTAATTAATGTTTGAAATCTTATAACTCACATTTTCAAGACTGCGATAGATGATACAATCACTTAAAAGTCGTTTGTAGTGTTTACCGGGTGAAGAATTCAACGACAAAAAAATCGGGGATTTCGTTGCAGAAGACGAAATCTGTGACAATCCACTGGCTGCTAAAGAACTGGAGGACTTCGTTCCGTGGAATGTCGTTGATACCGAACACAACTGCACAGCGTCGTTTCTCTCCAATAGTCAATTTTTCGCTGCGGGTTCGCGCTCGTCGCTGGTGACCTTCCTTCAGAAAGATGTTTGCCCCAATTATTTCCTGCGTATTCATTCGTACTGAAGCTACACAGCTCATAGGAGAAAGTAACTTTGGACATTTTCACGACTACCAATCACAGAAATTAATTCGAAAGTAACAGGGAGGCCGCAAGCCTTTAGACTTTTTGTTGGTCACTCAAGTGTTGTTGTCCAACAGTGTGGCCGCCTGATGGGGTGGTGGAGATTTGAAGAAGGTTGTGTGAGTTCTAGCCATAGATTATGATGAAGTCTCACAATTTCATGAGACTTTCTCATTTCTCCGAGATGTACAATGCTCGTTTAAAAGTCACACGTTTGGGTAATAAACTCACAACTCACGTTATGCGTTATAAAGGATAGCAGGGAACAACGGTACATACAAGAAAAGCCCAAAAAGTTATTAGTTTTTGCTTCACTGAAGTGTCCAAGCACACAATTCTTTCCATCGTAATCGTTAGATTTTTTCCATTATTTGAAGCTGTTTTTAGTAAGGCGTGGACTGAAAATATCCCACGCATACGACATCCTGTCTTATTTTCTAAGCCTTTATTCATTCTTATTGTAGTAGATGTACAAGATGAGGGATCTTAGGAATAGGGCTATTTTATTTTGTGAAGTATTTAAGACAAACCTGCAGCAGAATATTACAAACGAAATAAATGACTTAAATAAGATACAGAATTTTAGGATGCTAATATGAAGACTTATTTCGAAATAATGAATTGTTTGTTCAGGTATTTAATTTGGACGAATAAATCCTTCTGGGGTTTAGTTCTTTCCACAGCGAGAGTTCGGGAAAGTAAGTCTCCCATACCCTCTCAGCAGTCCACTTCCAGGTGGTCGTCGTTTGGGGCCTCTCCGCAGTGGTACTACGGTGAAGTGGCTAGGTAGCTCCAGGACATGTTAATGGCTGCAGGTGAACAGAAGACTGAAGTACTGGAATACGGAATTGCTGTTGAGTATCTCAGAGTGCCTCACATTAACAAACCTGTGACTGCCAAAGCAGTACCAGTGAACGCTGAGACTGGAATACCCGAATTGGGGTAAAGTTGAGACAAGACAGATCTCTGAGTTGACACATACAATTCTCCAAGCCTTCGAATAATGTGTAAAGTTTGCTACAATGAAAGTCACATTATGCCAGTCTTCTACAATAAGAACATAGTTCGTTGGTTGTTAGTGGAGCGGCCTATCCACTACACAATAGGAAATAAATACGAGTAATTGAGATTCATCGCAATCTTAAATGTTGAATTCAGAAAGTCAGTTTAATTAGGAAGCCGAGGTGGTGAACTTTATGTGGAACGAGACGGGTGAATGGGAGTGACGTATTTTTAGAATTTTAAACTTCTTGGCATCATCTCAGAGAGTCTACATTAGTGGTGGTTGCGCTTCAAATTAAAATTTTGTAGTATAATATATTGGAAATTCGGCCTAGGGATAATAATGTCATATTTTTATATTTAGACAAATAGTTGAATGCAACTTAAGTTATGTTCAGTTTTAATATCAACAACACCGATGAACATTTGGTCGACAGAAATTGCCACTTTTGAAAGAATGGTGAGCAAAACTCGGTTGCCAATCTTCCGGAGGATTGCAGATTAAGTTCCTGAACTGCGGGCAAAGTAAACTAAATATTTTTTAGTAGAATTGCCGTACCAAATTTCCTTCTTTGGGGTTTCCTTGCACCCTGAAGCCTTTCCTTCGACTCCTCGCGTTTTTCATACCAAAGTATACATTTACACTGATTACTTACTCTTATTATGAAATTTGTTTTAATACTAAAGGAATTAACCGACTAGTTCTTAAGAGAGCTTTAAGCCTACACCTATTGTTCGTCAGCGGATTACAGTATTTAGTCAAAACTTCGTTAACTGTTATCCTTCCATAAGCAGACTTTCATCCAGCTGTATATTCATTTACTTCATCAATATTTGATTATATCTGCAGGGATGTCTGTCTCAGTGCTTGTTTTCTCATCCTTTGGACGGCTAAATAAGCTTAACTGCGATGTTCATGCTGATAGGTGAAATAATTGACTTCTATTTGGATATTATGGATCTCATCAATTTCCACGTAACAATTACAAGAGTCAGAAATGATGCATTAACAAATGAAATGCAAAAAACTAATGAAAGGATTCTCAAACTCAAAACCAAGCTCTACTTAAAGTCCCTTTTGCAGTAAGATTCAAAATCACCTTATTCATTTACTCCAAGTTGTAAAGCGGTCAAAAATGACGATGCACGTAATCGGGTGTTTAGCTTCTTGTAGAAAGCTGGTAATTTACTGTGGACTTGCCATAAATTGCATTAAAAGGAGTTTTTAAGAATTTATGAGTGGATTATATGTCAACGTCGGGATTGGATGTTGACACTTTTGTTACGTGTTCTCATGCGTGAAATTATGGTGCTCCTGGAAAAACATAAGTGTTTATTACTCATATGCTGATAAATACTGCGTCTTAGAATTGGAATTTTGACTCAATAATCGTGTATTTAAGAAAACAAACTTGAAAGTCCTTGGAGTGTGAAATTAAATCCTATGAAAACAAAATTTCGGTTCGACGAATGAAAACAACGTTCCGTTACAAACACGACGACAGACAGAGCTTTCCCATAAAGAAGTTTCACTTCTTTATAAACGGTTAAACAAATCTGTAAATGTTAACCAATGTTTAAAATTCATGTTCTGTACGAACAGATCTGCGATGGCTTTGGTTGAAAAGTATGAAGGAAAAAAATGAACTATGACCAGATAATTACTGTACAGGTTATTATCTGTACTGAAACGAGGAAAGCGTTTATATAAATTGATGAATATGGAGAATCTCTTTGTCAAATGAAATCAACCCTGTTTGTCAACCCACCCACGGAACGTTTTATATCCCTTTGACTCCCTCTGGTATAAAATTAACACGGGCTATGCTAGCTGTCAACAAATGGCACACGAATCTCCGCAAGTCTATTTTATTGTTCACATAATATGCTCCTTCGCATTTGAATCCTTCAACACCATTTCTGAATTTCATCTGGGCAAAATGTTTGTCTTGAGGATTAAATACGCATATTCTCATTCCAGAAATGATTTTCTCTTCTCATAATATCCTAATAATTCACCAAAACCTAAGATACAAGTTCCACATTTAAACTTTTTGTGATTATTTGTGGATTGATGAAGGCTGAGATGTTACTCGTATTCCAGAATAAATTCAGGCTAAGCCGTATCACTTGTAACATTGTAGGATCACTATCAGCGCAGCGCATATGTGGCTTAGACTTATTACAAATCGTATGACGTGTTTGTCCCATTTTGTGTCCTGACGGTGGCTACATAGGATGAGCTTGTGTACTGTGTCGGTAAAACTACAATTTCTACTCGAAGTACATACACGCCCTTAGATAATTGATTGTATTCGAAAGTAAGGTGGCACGGTTTGGATATTTTGTTAAGAAAAGTACTCACGAATAATTTCCTAATTAGTAATTAACAACTGCGTAATCATCCAGTATTTTGGAATCTTAACATGGTTGTTGATTCAATTCTAAACTTCAGAGTGTTTATTGCAACAACTTTTAGTTGAACATGCTTGCTGGGGAATAAAAATGTATCATTTACTCTGCTTCACAAACTTAACTTGCCTATGAAGGCAATCCTCCATTTTTGTCGTGTGGTCAATTCATTCCAGCGCTGAAAATGGGTGAATACCATCGTTTATTTCATTTCTGATTATTTTGGGGCTTACTGACCTGCTTTACCTTTTTACAACTTTCTTATGGAATTGTTTGTTTCAAGGGCAGTATATTGTATTTGGTTCGTTTGCTGGCGGGCATGAAAACATTTATAGGTGACGGAGGCCTCATATTCGGCCCCGTTTCCAATCGCGGATTTGAACTTTTCGACTTCGTGACCCGTCTTTGGGGTTACAGCAAAGATGTCTGTATCGATGTCAACTTATCGGCATATCTTTACTCGAAGAAATCAAAGCCCTTCCTCTTTTAACAAGAAACCCATCAAGAAATTGAGTCAGGTCGTTTCACCCACAACCCAAAACTCTTGACAAGTTGGCGAGGCTCACAATTGCTTTAAATAAGATTCACGCAAAATGAGGCGAGGTTAAAATCAAAGTAACCAACTCGAAATATTAAACACTCTTACTGCTTTAAGTGTAAGCGTGTTAACAAGTCAAACTTCTGGGCGAGTCATAAATGTATCGAACAATGCGAATATTCTGAGTTTTCATTTGTTATACTTTATTTCGTGTCTATTTCTGAATTGTCATTATTAAAATCGTATTATCGTATTAATCTGAATTGTAACGTGAAAAGACAGTCGCATCTTTAATTTGTTAGTTGTATAATTTATTCAGAATCTTGATGGTTTATCTGGCATCCTCTGCTTAATTCCTCAACATCTTATCATCCTCCTCTGTAATAGACACTTTGCAGAATTAATTATTTCCTTTATTGACTACAGTATGAGTTTCTAGCTTCTGTGAAATAATTAAATAATCAATAGATTCCTCTGGTAGTTATCGGTGTTTAGAACTTCAGTAACCTTAATCTCACACAACAAAAGTACACACAAACACTAAATTCACTCTTCTCGTTGTTTTGCTTGAAGAAGAAGGGGTTCATCAGAAATAGAACAACATTCAAATTAGCTTACAGAGCCGGACAAAGAACTTGATGCTTCGGTGAGTACGAGTGCCGGACATTTAAAACCTTAAATTGTTTTAAGCACCACGAGTCCCAATTTACCTATGGGTTTACAGGAATATACGGAATAACCAGATTTTTATTCATGTTTGTGTCTACTCAGCAAATTAAATCATGATTTTAAGTGTCTTTAATATTTTCGGTTTGAATTCCATTTGCATTCACACACGCACCAATAATGTTTGAACATTTGTTTTTAATGTTAATCGTGACTGAGAAAGCTTACAGCTATAACATATAAATTGTTGTTATTGCTAACGATAAAAAAGTCGTTAGTAAAAAAAACTGACACGCGTTCACCCTCCGTGGGAAGTAGCCTGCTTTATATTTCGAAAGTTAATTGGACTACTCGACAGTAGCATTCCTATTCCAGTGTGGTTAAGCAAAAAAGACTCGTTTTATTTTTATGTGGCATTGGTAATATCACCTTCCCGATCCTTGATTAAACCGTCAAGACATAAATAAACAAGATCACAATGAACACAAAAATTGCGGCATATTCATTTAAATCGTGTCGAACAATAATCTCAAATTTTTGCCGGTTTCATAATTTCAGGACTCCTTGATATGTTCCAAAAATTCACAAATTACGTGGATTCAACCATTAGCCTTAGTTTTATTGGCTTTGATAGTTATCTTCTGTCTTTATTTTATTGTTTAATACACAGAAGTAAAAACGCTGACTGTCAGTTTGATTGAGTAACACAGGTTTGAATGAACTATCCTTCATGGGGCTCCTCTTGTCGTTTATGACATCTCACTGATAGACAGTCGCTACAGCTCGCCCAAAATTAAGCATTAGGGTTTCCAGCCTGAAGTCCTAACCACTGAAGCACCTCGTCAATATAACTGATGATATAAAAAATTTCTTTCCTAAAGTTATTGGCTTTTCAGTCACGTCCACACGATAAAGATACGCAGAAGTGGTATAATACTGTCAAATGACAATATATTAACTGCAATACAAACTATTAGGACCTTAACATTGTCGTGTCATGTTTGGTCTGATTCTCCAATTTTAAGGAACAGATTTGCGTACCATGTGCGTCAGTAGATACTTCTCTATTTTAAAATTTCTCTAAATTCCTCAAAAATAAACTTTTTCAGCTTTCAATTTTCAATTCTGATAGTGAGTGAATTTTTAATTAAGGAATGGTTATGAAT
Organism: Isotomurus maculatus; assembly: GCA_034696585.1. Classification (NCBI taxonomy): domain Eukaryota; kingdom Metazoa; phylum Arthropoda; class Collembola; order Entomobryomorpha; family Isotomidae; genus Isotomurus; species Isotomurus maculatus. The sequence goes on along the minus strand of JAQGAC010000057.1, from coordinate 32,791 downwards.
CCCTTTGAGTCCTTCAAGAATTCATGGCCACTGTTGACAGAGTCACAAAGATAAAAAACTGTTCTTTCATGCATTATCTGAACTTATTGTGAAGGCACTTGTTGCTTCACCATAACTTCGTGTATTTCATATTCTGTGCAAGATTGTATTTCTTAATTATACCACGTGCGCGTATTCTTTCATGTGTACTACTATTCTCATAATAAAACACACAAGCAATCCCACACGTATCTTTCATACAAACCATCAGATTTTTGAAATAGTACTCATTGACAGATATTTATCGGTCTTTTGTATTTTAAATGCACACAGAGAGAGAATTACTTAACATGTCATCCGTCAGAGCTACTTTCGATACTCCACTTTACATTTTTTATCTCAAAGGACGTTTTTTCGCAACAATATTAAAGAATAGAAGAAGTCCTGTGAAGAAGATGACAGATGTTGCATGTGTGAGTGAGGAATCCTGAAATCACTTAGAATAAAAAAGCATGCAGGGATATGCGCACAGTGTTTACCCATATAGCTCATCTGTAATTTGTAAGAGTGAATAATCCAAGTACATTTACTTATGTTACTACATTACAATTAGAAAAAAAATTTGCAATTATGGATCCGATCTAGCAATGCAGAATTGCATCATATCTCATATATTTAACTCAGTAATCTTTTTCTGTAAATTCTGCATGGCATTCAATTTTCGATTGCTGCTAAGATTATAGATTATACTGAGAAAGATAATCCGGGTAATAATCTTTTGACTGTCTCGGGTTCCAGAGATAATCCACACGGAAATTATACCTGGGTAGTTAATGAGACCATTGTAACTGAAAGAAATAGGATATGGCTTGTGAATTAGCTGTGTAAGAAACGACGGTGAGCACTGCGGAAAGTGACTTGTGATCTCTAGGTTTTTACATAAAATATTCTTTGACTTGTGAACACCATGTAGTCAAACCAGATTCGGATTCTAATACAATGGTAGGTTAGATTCCCATCCTGGTTTTTATTGCTTTTTAGATTCAACGCCTTTAATAACTACAACTAATGTTCAACGACATACATCTCGGATGAAATTTTACGTGACGTCAGTAGGGAATTTATTCAAGGTTTCTATTGTAACTCAAGATGGTACTGATTGAAAATTGGAACCAAAAAAGATAATGTCTGGAAATTAACATCATTACTGAGTTAACCAAAGAATTTACGAGGTAGTTTGATGGTAAGCTACAATGAAAGGAATCGAATAAGCCGTTTTCGGTAAAGTAAAAATATTTTAATATTATGTGTGTTTGATTTCCGAGTCTGATTTATGTGGGAAATAATAAGTCATGACCGTTTATGAACTTGATTGAGTTTTGTTGACGCAGGGATTAACAATCATCTCAGAAAACTGAAGGATCTGGTCGGCTCCACGATACTTCCTTCCAACACAGAGTCTCAACTTGCCTCCGCACACACGAATATTCACCACCATGGCGATGAGGTTGTGAGGTGCTAGTACGTCCGCTCTCTGGTATATAAGCTGAGCTGGAGCTGAGCTGATGCATCACATCTTTTCTCTCGTTGAGTAAGTAACAAGTCTGAGGAAGATCGTCACCAACCTGAATGAAGTCTATGCCCTCAAGCGACACGATAGTACCCTCTAGGGTTTCGAAGGTCAAATATCCTTTTCTCGTGTCTCCCACTACGTCTGTTGAAGTTCATAATTTAATGGCCGTGTGACTACTTTCATGAAAGATGAATATCTTTGCATTTTAAATTCAGATATCACTTCTTCTTACTCCTTACCCGGTTAATGCTTCAGTGCTTCACATATTCTTAGACCCTTTCGGCTACAAACACTGCAATGATTTATTCATCTGCCATCTTAAATGTCAACCAAACCCAGAGGAATACTAACTCCCGGGTTAGTTAGTAAATATTTAACTAATCCGTAGAGAACGGTAGGAATAGTTTATCTCTTTTGATTCAAGAGACACATGCTGTGTGAGTTTTTGCTACCGAGGATATTTAACGTCTCTCTACATGTGAATATTAATGGCCAATAAAGAAGAGAGTAATAACTGTTCAGAAATTCAGATCTCAGGTACTTTAAAACTCAGATCATCAGTGAAATTCTTCTATTTTTAGTTTAGTTCTGAGGTTCATGAGATGAGAAACGTGTGTGTAAGCGAAATTGAATGATGATTATCTTATATAAAAGTTTGAGACGATGAAAATATGGAAATACCTCTAAAAATTTTGCTGAAACTTAAGTATTTACGCATACATGAAATATTTTTGTACTTGTTGAATCATAGGAGTTTACAAACTAAAAGAATCTGGAGACTTATAACTGGCCTTTGATTCAATGGGTCAACTTGAATTAATTTCTCTCACGAGCCCCTGGAAGGAGGCTTTTGGAATTAGGATTTCAGTGCTCATCTGGTAACGACGGATTTCTCGGAGGGCGATAGTTCCTGGTTTGGACCTACGTCAAATGGAAATATTGGTGTTCTTCGTATATTTATTGAAGATTGCTTTAAATATGTAATTATAATGCTTAAGCAATCTCTTAATAACAGTTTTGTGTATTAACAAGTACTAGGTATTTAGATGCATAGTTCACAGGTTATATGAGAATATGTCGTTGTGTTCATTGTATTTAAGCCTTAGCTAGAAACTGACAAACTAGTTACAATCAGAAAGAGCTCTGACCTAAGCAAAATCTGCCTTAATTTCATACAAATATTATAACAAGATATTTGAGAATTTTACATTATGCGTAAATCATTACAGATGTACTCGAGATGATTTGATTGCATGGTATATTTGCAGACATGTACTGACGTTAAGTTTAGGTTCTGATGTTCTCCATTGCTTTTCTTATATTACTGTTGCTCTTGAACAAGAATTAATGCTGCTTGCTTTATTTACAATGATCCTTCCATATTTGCAAGTTACGCTCTCCAATTTAGAAGACAACTAAAGCAACTACGAAACTAGAAATCTTGTAATCGGAAGCTCAAATGTATTACCACTTTCAGTTTATGTACTAATTTAAGTGATTAAGTTATTCGTTCTCGTTGCAACGCGTACATCATCACAATCGGCTCAACCACTTAATGATTTAATGATCAGCATCACCAGTTTGCCACTAAAGAAGACTTTCTTCTAGAAGTTCTAGACTCTAGAATGTTAGGACTCAAGATGACTCTTGTGCTTTCACACCAATCCAGCCTTCTTTGATAGAAAACTTTGTGCAATCGATCTTCTTCTGAGAGTAGAGTGCCTTGAACAATTGAACTTTTTATGAGATCACCAGGAGTAGAATTCTGCAGGAATGGAATTGTCCAGGAAGTCGGAGGGAGTCTGCCGTAGAGCTAAAAGGTTGCCCGAGATATGGAGCACAAGAAAAGAATCTCCGTGTTTACTATTCCGTGTTTGTTGTTTATTGTGGGAATCTCGTCGTCTCTTTCCCGGATATTTACTCGTTAATGTTGGAAGTGAATTAATTAAAGTTTAATTAATTAATCTCAATTTTATTACTCGAGAGATCACGAGATTCTTTTGTATTTCACTTGTACTAATAAATTAAGATCTGATGAAGATTAAAGTTTGTTTCGTTTTGATTTCGATTTGGGATGAATGAGGGTTTTTTAATATAGTTTTTTGACGTTTTATGAACTGATTTGTGTGGGTAGAAAGTCAAGGACGTTTTGAATTCTCCGAGCAGATACGTTTTCAGTGGTGGGAACAGTTAGGAGGCTGCTCAGAAACAATGCTCGTAGAATGACAATCAGTCTTATGAATCTGGAAAGACTGCAGCATTTAACGTGGAGAATCCAATGGAACTCGTGAAGGAAGTTCTGGAAGACCGTTTCCAGAAACAAACGATCGATTGAGAAGAGTTGAAATCTACTTTGGAAATGAAGGTTTTTTATTTAAGCGTATACATACTTTGTGGAGTTTCATGAAGTTGTATGAAGTCTCCAGGAATAATGAAGTGTCCTGGTTAATGTTGAATTCAGATGGAGAGAGAATTAGAAAAGATGAAGGAATTTTTTTTGTGGAAGAATTAAAAGTGTAGGAAACTTGAATTCTTCAGATAACCGGACTTTTCCTCGTGTTACGAGTAATGGATGGAGTTTAAATGCTCCTAATGAAACTGGAGGGAAAGCTACGAGAAAGTTCTTTAATAAATCTACGGAAGAATTAATTGGAGTGAATTCCAAGGCCCCCAGGCGGAGTATTGCTGATTTGGTGGAGGTAAAAATGACGGAGAAGTAGAAGAAAAACGACCAGTTTCTGCAGTAAATGAAAGACGACCAGCGGAGGTTAATAAATCGTGGAGAGATGATTTACTCGCCCAGCTGTCGTCGTCTTCGTCTTGTTCGGATTCCGAGGATTCTTCTTCGAAGACAACTTCCGTTTCCAGTGAGAAGAAGAAGAAGAATGGAAAGAATTTTGCACCCGCAGGGACGACGTTCAGCCGGAATGAGAACAACAGAGTTGCATTTCGAAAGAGACACACGTCAACAAGTTTGTAGGATGAGGAGAAAGACAGTCACACACAGTCGGGGTTGGACGTGAAACGACTGTGGGTTTTGGTTTTGATTTTGAGTTTAAGTTGCATTCTGTAGATGCCTTAAGACGTTTAGTTAAACAATTGGTGAGTTGGAGGCATGAAGAGTAAATTAATTAATTTTCTTTTGATACGGTAGCTAATGATTTCGTAATTTTGGACCTCAAATTCAGACCAAAGGGATGTTGAGATGTCAGCCACCACCACCACGATGAGGTTGCGAGTTGCTATTACGTCCGTCCCTGGTAAAAAAGCTGGGTTGTAGCGTGCTACGCTCCTTGTTGTCTCCGTTCTCACTTGCGTGCTACGCTCTCTCCTTACTCGGGTCGCTACTCGCTCTCCTCACATAAATAGCAGTGGAGAGCTGATTCTTCTCCTTCATTCGCTGGTCAACCGAGCTCTGACAACTACTGACTCAACATGCCACCCAAAACCGGAGGAAAAATGTCGGGGAAGAAGGCGATGTCCAAGGCTAAGAACATCGTGAAATGAGAGAAGAAGCGTCATAAGAAGAGGAAGGAATCGTACGCCGTGTACATCTACAAGGTCCTCAAGCAGGTCCACCCCGACACCGGAGTCTCCTCGAAGGCCATGTCCATCATCAACTCCTTCGTCATAAATATGTTATGCTGTTCCTAAATTAAGTCCGGATTATCCAAAAAATGATTAGTTGGGTTATTGAGCACCACGATGAATTTTCCATCGAGAATTTTTAATCCAAGACACATGATCGTGTTGGAAATGGCAAGGAATGGCATAATTTTGGATTTAGGTGGCGTGTTAAATCGTCATCATTCAACTGATGAAAAGCCGATGACTTGTTTTCACCTAGAACCCTTTTCTCCACCAAATAATGCATTTCAACTAATTTAAAATCAAACGAAGGGAGTGCAGGCAATCAGGTAGGCTATTAACTATTAGTGAACACAGGTTTATTAAGCAATTAGAGTTGGAGACATAAATATTTAATTAATAAAATTCCTTTTGATTCCACGGAAGTTAACGACTTCCGACTTCGTAATTTTGGATCACAAATTCAGAGAGATTCACTTTAGAGATGTTGAGTTGTCAGCCACCACCACCACTACGATGAGGTATGGAGCTGCTAGTACGTCCGTCCCAGGTATAAAAGCTGGGTTGGAGCAGAACAGAAGCATTACATAATTTCTTTCGTTGAGCAAGTAACAACTCACACTACTACTGCTTCACCATGACTGACCGAGGAAAGGGAGAAAAGGGACTTGGAAAAGGAGATGCAAAGAGGCACAGGAAAGTGTTGCGTGATAACATCCAGGGAAACACGAAGCCAGGCATCCGTCGGTAAACTTGTTGAGGCGATGTGAAGCGTATCTCTGCATGGACTCATCTGCGAAGAGACCCGTGGTGCGCTGGAAGTCTTCCTTGAGAACGTCATCCGAGACGCCGTCACTTACACAGAACACGCCAAGAGGAAGACCGTCACTGCCATGGACGTCGTCTATACCCTCAAGCAACAAGGACGAAGCCTCTACGGTTTCGGAGGTTAAATGACCTTCTCCAATGCCTCGCACTACAAACGTTGACGATCGAAATTCATAACCCAATGACCCTTTTAAGGGCCAGCACATTTTCCTAAGAGCTCACAATTTCGAATTTGTACATTATATTTAATGAGAAATGACAATCTGGAAGACTAAATTGGAGTGATGAAGTTTGATGACTTGTATATGAGGAATCTATGAACGGCAGGAACTAAATAATGTCAATAAAATTGACATCGGATTGGCTGTAAATTCTGCAGAGATTAATTTTCGTTTTCAATATGAACTGAATTGTGACTTCGATGAAGCGTGCAATTATTATCATTGTTTTTGCTTATTTAACCATATTATTATTCTCACTAAAGAATGAAATATGAACGTGAAGGAAGATTAATTTGGCTTACAGTTTCAAATAAAAAATAAGATGTATTTATTTTCTCCACCATTTCTACTTCTTTCCACGTCACACGTGATTTACGTGAATCATAATCATGAACTGGAAATCTCAAGTCGGTTTTTGTTGTGTCAGTTGTGACTACAGGTTTTGGCATCCTATAAATCTTCATCTGATTTATTTCCTAGTATTAATTAATCGCACTATAAAATTGTCCAGGAGTGTGTGTGTCATCATTGGAGCTTGGAGGGAAAGAAAGGAGGGAGGGCGAGTAGGGAGTAGAGAAAGTGTGTTTGAGATGGAAGGAAGCGAGTGGACAGGCTGTCTCAAGTACGTCCGTCCTCGAGTATATAAGGATTTACCCACTTTCCTCTGCATTTTCATTCACCAACATCAACATCAGCGTTGCACGAACTCATCGTTGAATTCACCTTCAAGTCTCAACCAACCCCAACTTCAGATCCCTTTTATTGGTTTATGCCAACTCCATCAATTTATGTGTGCATGATTATAATCCATTTAATCACTGTGTCTTTGGCCGACGGATCTTCTCCAGGTTCTTCAGTGAATTCCTCCTCCGCCGCTGGACGAAAAGGAGGACAAACCTCCGTCTGGTGCTTCTGGAGAAATCGATTTGCTTCCTGGAGATTCGTTTCTTTTTTCGTGAAAAAGTTGTAGACAACTGAGGAGCAATTTGTGTGGGTTTAATTTCAGGCGAGTATGGAGAGTTGGAACGTCTTCAAGGAATTTCGATGAAGTTTTTGGGGAAGTTTTAATTGGTAATTAAGAGATCCTTAATGAGACGTGTGTGGATTGCAGATGGGAGCGTCTGTGCAGCTGTTGTCGTTAGTTAATTTAATTCAGGCAGTTCATTTCCATTCGTTTGAGAACTTGAAGCTACACGGCAAATGTTTCTACATGGTGAACTAATCCTGAGGACCATTGAGGCATCGAAATTGAAAGAAGCAGACGGAGACGAGGACAATGTTTCCAGGAAATCTTCGAAAGGAGATTTTTATACATAAAATCCGATTAGCCTATGAGAAGCTCGTCCAGGACGGAGGTGGGGGAAGTTGCGATGCGAATGAAAGACGAGTTTGAGTCTCAGTGGCGTGACCTGAAGAGAACGTGTAAAGGATGCGAGAATCCAGAGTGTCCAGAGAGCTCTTTTTCTCTCTTGCGTGCTACGCTCTCTCCTTACTCGGGTCGCTACTCGCTCTCCTCATATAAATAGCACTGGAGAGCTGATTCCTCTCCTCCATTCTCTGTTCAGCCGAGCGCTGACAACTTCTGACTCAACATGCCACCCAAAACCGGAGGAAAAGCGTCGGGGAAGAAGGCGGTGTCCAAGGCTAAGAACATCGTGAAAGCATGGAAATCGTATGAAGAGGGTTATGATGAGATGAGACAGGCGTTTTTATGAGGGAGCGGACGTCCTAGCAGCATAAAAAACTTGTTGGCGTAAACATAAACAGACTGTGTTACAACTTATTATTCAGGATATTACGCAGTTTGCATATTATTTCGTATATGTTTGTCTTTGTCACACGTTGAGATCCAATGTAATCGAATATCGAATCTGAAGACGGTGACTTTCCTTTCAAGGTTTAAAATAGATCGGCTACGGAGACTTATCTTGAATTTGATTTAAAAGTCTGAGGGTTTTCTCTTTACTCTTTCCTTGATTGGAGTCTGTGGCTGTGTACGCTGTGTGTAAAAGAAATAAATACAGAGGAATTTTAAAACTTCAGACTGGCTAAAAATACCGACCATCTATTTAACTGAAGGCGGACTTCCGAATATCCCCTACAAATGGATCGAAAGTCGAAAGCTAAAACTGAGACTGTGAGCGAACTACAAAAAGAAAACCAAAGGTAGTTTTACTTTTCTCGTACGTTATAAAATACTTCTTGGCTAATTCTTACTCGTTCATAATTGAAATACACCAACGAAAGAAGAAAAGAGAAACCACACGGAGATCTTGTCCAATTTCCATTCTACTCTTCCACCTACTCTGCATTACTAAAATAGAAACTATTCTTCCACAGAATTAACATACTGTTCATGCTCAATCAAATAGATGCGTTTGTGTATTTGAACTACAAGTCTAGAGATTCGGTTCGTTTCACGATACACCAAGACCGAACCAACGAACCGACCAAAATAAAGCCCGTCTGTTAGTCAGAACAACATCCTTTTTATTCCTGCCCACTGCTCACGCATTCAACATTAAGTATTTTGTATTTCAATGTGCAGTTTTATTTCATAAATGAGCTTTGTGAATAAACTAAACAGGATACCGTATGAAAGTACACATCGGTGCGTATTAGTAACCATCACGTGGAACATGCGGTTGGGAGTTCCTTGACGACGACTTTTACGAGGAAGAGATTTCACACCATCACCATCACAACAACAATCATAATAACCATCACCATGGCAATGGGAACAATTCGTCATCGTCGCAGGTTCTGTTTAAGGTCGCAACTCACCAAACCACACGACTTACAAAGCTGATTAAGTCCTTTGCTAGGGATGATCTTCTCCAAGTTCTCCAGTGGCTTTGATTATAATTTGCATTGTCTTTATTGTGTGAAGAGATTCCTTATTTCCATCGAATTGTATGCTTGCTATGTGTGCTACGCTGCTTTTTCCTCCCAACTCGATTCTCTACTCGCTCTCCTCATATAAATAGAAGTGGAGAGCTCACTCCACTCCATCATTCGCTGGCCAACCGAGCTCTGATAACTACTGACTTAACATGCGACCCGAAACTGGAGGAAAAGCGTCGGGGAAGAAGGAGGTGTCCAAGGCTAAGAACATCGTGACATGAGAGAAGAAGCGTCATAAGAAGAGGAAGGAATTTAGTCCGTGTGCATCTGCAGGTCCTCAAGCAGGTCCACCCCGACACCGGAGTCTCATCGAAGGCCATGTCCATCGTGAACTCCACCACCGCCACCACCACCAACACGATGAGGTATGGAGCTGCTATTACGTCCGTCCCTCGTATAAAAGCTGGGCTACAGCTGAAGAGAAGCCTCACAACATTTCTTTCGTTGAGCAAGCAACAACTCACACTACTTCTACTTCACCATGACTGGCCAAGGAAAGGGAGAAAAGGGACTTGGAAAAGGAGATGCAAAGAGGCACAGGAAAGTGTTGCGTGATAACATCCAGGGAAACACGAAGCCGGCCATGTCGGTGAGCGCGTCGAGTGAAGCGTATCGCTGGACTCATCTACGAAGAGACCCGCAGTGTGCTGAAGGTCTTCCTTGAGAACTTCATCCGAGACGCCGTCACCCAAACTGAACACGCCGAGAGGAAGACCGTCACTGCCATGGACGTCGTCTATGCCCACAAGCAACAAAGAAGAACCCTCCACCGATTCGGAGGTTAAATGACCTTCTCCAGGGTCTCGCACTACAACCGATGACGAGCAAAATTTATAACCAAACGGCCCTTTTAAGGGCCAACACATTTTCCTAAGAGCTGTCAATTATTTCAACGTAAAATTCGACTCTACACATTATACACTCGTATCTTTATTGCACGCTCGACTAAACATGACTCTTTACATTTTAATATGCATACCTCCAATGTCCAGGAGTCATTTCAAATCCAATTTCTTGTCCAAGCACAAATAGTCCCCTCGCCCCTTCAATAGCTCGAGAGAAGACTGGAGGGTCAATGCATCCGGAGCCGACATAAAAATTAACACCAACCACTGCCATTCCAGCAGCCCTTGCTGCAAACAGAAGCGCTGGAGCCTCTTCAAGCAAGACGGCAAGACTCTTAAGGACCTTGCAGGTTAGGAGACCTGAACGTGTTCCTCCTACAGGGACTCCTAAATTAAGGACAAACATTTTCAAAATAACACACGACCCACCGGGCTATTGTTTTCTGTTGGAATAATTTCGCAATTTGCCTGGGGTTATGAGACTTTCTCTTTGTTGTTGTTTGCAGGTCTGCTTTCTCTGCCTGCACAAACCGATAACAGAAAATTGGATCGTCTATTCCTAATGAATTTTAATTTCGTTGAGGATCGGATATTAGTTATTTTGTTTTCCCGGAATAATTTTAATTTTCGAGAAAAACGTACAGCTCCTTCAGGAGTATCTGCAGGACACATCATTCCCCATGGCGAAGCCTGAGGTGACCGAAGCCCAGATACTTTTCGCGTCTTTTCAAACTGCGAATTCACTCGAGTCATCATTCCCATGTCAACGAAGGATACAAAATTAATGACTTCGTTGTTCTTATGGCAACAACGAGAGAAGTCAATTAAGCTTGGGGTACGTCATCACTGGAGCGAGGGGGGAAAGGAGGAGGCAGGTTCAGACTCTGTGTGCGTATGTGCTGGAAGGAAAGCGAGCGGACAGGCAATCTCAAGTACGTCCGTCCGTCCGTTTGTTAGCTCTTAGGAAAATGTGGTGGCCCTTAAAAGGGCCGTTGGGTTTCAGATGGGATGGATGAGATCATTGAAAGCTAAGTCAAATCATTTTTTGGAGGAGGTGTACTTGGTGACCCCCTTGGTTCCGTTTAGGCTCGTTCTCCTCGTATTCGTCGGGCCAATTGGATGTCTTTTGGCATAATGGTGACTCGCTTGGCGTGGATGGCACACAAGTTGGTGTCCTCAAAGAGTCCGACCAAGTAGGCTTCGGAAGCCTCCTGAAGGGCCAAGACAGCGGAGCTGTGGAATCGCTTCATGACCTTGAAGTCCTGGGCGATTTCTCTCACCAACCGTTGGAAGGGGAGTTTTCGGATGAGGAGCTCAGTGCTCTTCTGGTAACGACGGATTTCTCGGACGGCGACAGTTCCAGGCCTGTACCTGTGAGGCTTCTTCACTTCTCCAGTGGCTGGGGCGCTCTTTCGGGCCGCTCTATAGGGAAGAGGCAACCTGGGAATTTTCCCTCCGGTTGAGATTCGAAAACTGGATTTCGTGCGCACCATTTTTATTTGGAGGTTATTCTCACACGGCCAAAAACACAGAATGACTTCTATTCGCACATTCCCTGCTATTTATAGTTATCATCAAGTAGACAGAAAATAAATTGAATGACATATTCCAGAAGCGTAGTGATCTACCCTTACCGCTATTATTAGAAACTTTTATTTTTGTCCTTGCTAAATAAAGTAGGCCTAAAGAACTTGTTTGGTGCAAAAATTTCAAAATTAAGTTAACCCGTTTTTGAAAAATTCGGATTTTGGTCCGAAAGCCCGTTTTTCCGTTTTCTCGGTCGTTTACCGACGGATTTGGACGATATGTTTTGCGAACAAACTAAAGACCAATACCTAGGTTATTTATTCTCGATTTTTCGATATTTCGAAAATTTCGACCGCGAAAAAATGGCAATTATTTTTCGGGGTTTCACTTAATTTCGATTTTTCTGTGTAGTATTTTGATTTCAAGTGAAGCCAAGAAAAACAGAATGGGTATTTGAGCAAACTTTCTCATTGCGGGTAAAAAAATGAAATTGGGCGAAAACCCGAAATTATTGTTTCTATTTTTTTGCGGTCAAAATTTTTGACATATCAAACAATAAGAACTATCCACCTAGATATTGGTCCTAAGTTTGTTCAGAAAAATTGTTGTCCAAATGCGTCGATAAACGACTGAGAAAATAGCGAAATATATTTTCAGTTAAAACCCCGAATTTTTCAAAAACGGATCATCCGGATTTTTAATTTTTGCACCAAACAAGTTTTTTGTGCCTATTTGATTGAGCAAGGGCGAAAAAACTGTTTTTAAAAATTACGGTTGATTAAGGTAAGTACGCTTCTGAAATACGTATGTCATAAATCCCTCCAAAACAGGCTCAATACTTTGCCTCTACTCGCTCTCCGAGTAGATCTCCCTTATAATCCCATTCATTCCAAAATTTCACCACGTATCTCTGTTTTAAAGGAAATCCCTATCGCTCTCATCCGTTCAAAATGTACATCTCATTTACTCATTAGGTTGAGCGAAAGTATAGCGATGAAACTAAATCCAAAGCATCTCTCTTTTATATATATAATTATTAAATATATTCACATTCAGAAGAGATGCATAATGTATTCGACTGAAGTACTGGAATACGGAATAACTGAGGAATCACCACCACCAGCATGAGGCTACGATCTGCTAATACGTCCGCTCCCTGCTATAAAAGCTGGGTTGGAGCAGGAGTGTCACATCATTTCTTTCGTTGAATAAGTAACAAGCACTTACCCACTGCTTGGAGCTAATCTTGCTGCTAAATGACTACACAACTAACCTGTAATTATGTATCTTGTATTCACTTTCTGATATGATTCGTCATTAAAAAGTATTGTAATAATAATAATGACTGTAAATAAAATAAGAAATCTATTTAAGACTATGTCAATCCTCAATGAATACTTTTACGTGCTGATCTATGGTTATTGTCGAACTGAGTATGTAAAAGAAAAGTTTTTCGAATGAAAGAAGTCTTATGAACAATTACAACGAGTTTTCGATGTGTAAGACATTCGCTTTATTTCTGTCATGTTGGAAGCTTCCAATTATATGGCGGCATGTAACATGTTAATGGTTACAAAATAACAGAATTGCTAGTCTATATCGGTGAACATTAGTGAATAAATAAGTTACAAGAGATTTTTATTTATTTTAGGTGATTTTCAACTTGACATTTCATAGTACACTTCTAGCCGGACACTTTTAATTATTATTGTTTAAGATGGTTTCATTAAGTCGCAATACTTTACGTAAACACTTTACGAGCAGGTTACTAAGGTAATAACATTATTCAATAATTGATAGAGGTAGTCGACATCCGACACTGGACAGTAAAGTAAACAAGGTGTAACATATACTCTGATAATTAATCAAATTATATTTTAAAACTTAACGATTATTAGCACGTAAATAATAGTATAATGTCTAGGAAATAACAACCTGCCCGTCCTTAAAGCAAGGAATATATTGCAGTACTGAAATAGTGAATAGCTGAATAACGCTTATGATTTAAATTACTAAATTAAATGAAGTAAATCAACTAAATCTTGTTGCACCAACCAAATACTAAATGCATACGCGCGTCTTGTTCCATAAAATAAATAATAATTAACTGTTAATCTAAAATCCTAACATTTTGGTTAACTGTTCAGTTTACATTCATGTACAAACTGTAGAAACTTTCAGATTCAACAGAAACTAATATTCACTTTCCATTTGACGCATACCCAGTAAATTATAATTTTTAACTGAAGTCTTAGTTCCCTAATTTCACAACAGGATTGTGCTCACATTTTTTGATTTGATACAAACAATGCCCAAGGAATTTTCAACATTTCAACCACCGACACTGGTCGCGAAACCCAACAAAATCTGCTCTACAGAAGGAGATTTAAACTAACTGTAACTATTTGATTACTTCTGGTTCTGGAGTTGGTTGGGTGGTGGTGTAGAGGTTTAAACTGTAGACTCTAGTGCGTGTTGACGGTGATAAGACTCAAAACATTAAGTAGCTTAATCTGGTGTTGGTGTTTGTTGTGTGCGTTGGAGGCGATGATGATTTGTAGCAGAAGTTGCAGAAGAATTAGATTACTTATACGTTACAAGTCAAACTGTAACAGCTGGTGATGTAAGATTCATCTTAACTTTAGTTTTTTGCTTGTCTACTCCACCAACAATTTCATTTCTTCATTTCCATCTTGCGATACACTCAATTCTTCTTTCTTCTCTTTTACACGATGACCACCAGATCCGAATAATACGAATTTCATATTCCTCGTAGGAATTTCCTACTCATTATTTTATCGATGAAATCAACACTTGCTATATCACGGCTAACTATATCGCCAGTTCTGACGGCCACTGCAGCCTTCGCTTGGGCAGCCGCTTTATGATTTCCATTTTCAGCTTCAGCAGTTGGGTCTTCGGCCAACTATTAAATCAAAAATTTCGATGTAAGAAAAAATAATGCAAAGGAATTTAATTAACATTAACTCATCATGAAACAATATAAGAGAGTCACCCACCAGAATGGACGGGTCTTTTCTTTGTGAGGTTGACATTCTCAGGTTGTTCAAACTTGTCTCCGAGTCTTTAATTGCACTAATATTTGCCTAAACATCAAACGAAATCGTTATCGTAATTTAAAAGTTGTCTTTTAACTTGATCAGAGCTCAAGGTTCAGTAAGTACAAAACTTACATCCGATTCACTCGCTTTCCTCTTCTTGGAGCTGCTGTCTTGGCCAGCAATCAGTTTTTTTTCCTTTTTTGCTTCTTCACAGGAATTCCCAGCATAGTGGAAGACAAGAATTGGTCTAACTCCTTCTTCTTAACGTATTTTGCTTCAAGTTCCATTCCTTTCTTCCACACGCCGATATTAATTGCTTGATTCTTAACTATTCATTCACAAATTTCAAAATTACTTTCGTATTCTCAACTTCTAATACTTTTAATCGAATTAAGTACAAGAGTGACGTGAAACTAAGTGTCGCCCAGGATTCTTACCTGTTTCAGTGAAAGCCAAGATGTCGTAGGTCAAGTCCACGTTTAAGTTATCATTAGATTTCTTGAAGATAAGTCCGATAAACCATTGAGTTGTTGGTTTGTCAACTGAGCTGACAGGAGACGAGAATTGGGTCCTAATGTGTGCCAATTTGATTTGATCATTCCTCTCCAAAGTCCTTACTAAATTACGCAACTTAGATTCGACTAATCCGTTTCATTTGAGATGATCCGTTTCATTATTTGAGCTTGCAATCAGGGCAATGTAATGTCTGCACAGAATTGGTTTTGACATAAGTTTGCAATCAATTAATATAGAATGCATTAATGGTTTTTAGCTGATATTACTTGTATAAAGGCAAGTCTGAATGGCAACTCTACTGTCAGCTTCAAGTCGATTGGGTTCAGACCACCTGTGCTCAGCGCTGAAGTCATTCCCAATATTGTCCACAGACTTCCTCCTTTTATTTTCGCTCTTTTCGTTAAAGGCTTCATTCTGGTGGTATTGTTGGTTGTTATCGTACGAGAACTAAAAACCGACGTATTCGAAGTGGAAGTTGTAGATGATGAGTTAAGATTTAAACCTGGCAGGCGCATTTATGAGATACAAGCTGTAATACACAAACAAGTACGCTTAATGATGGTTTTTCACATGTTAATTAACAAGATGAAATGATTCCGTACATACCTCAGTAAAATAAAGTCTTGCAGATGTAACACACGCCTTTGAGAACAACTGCAATTTATCAAAACAATTGTGTAAGGTTAGAGGAATTTAGAATTTTCGATTGATTAGAGCCTAATGACACTTCCTCTTCGATTTAGTAATTAATATCAAAACAGAGTGTAGCTGACCTTTGTCCCTAAATAGTGTAGAATATGTTTTGTTTATTTCTTTACTACCTTCGTCGTCACTCGTTCTTTGTCTCAGACGATCCCAACAGCAAAATAAACAATAAGTTGTGTGTAAAAATAAATCCTTTATTACTTTCACACCTCTCTACTTCTAGTTCGGCGAAGACTAATTAATAGTGAATTTAATTGAGGTTAATCTACTGTAGTGGTGTGTCGTCAGATTTTGTTACAGACGGTCGGAGTAAATAAACCTACAACTCGAGCAGAAGAACTGGGGGTGGACGTCGGGATGGAACTTAGGAGGAGGAGCAGACATATGGAGGGAAACTGGGTTTTGGCGCTAGTTTTAAAATCATCACGTTGACTGAATTAAACTCAGATGTGTAAACAAGGAGGTTTTAAAATTGGAAAGTTCTTGTTGGAATAAATTTTAATTTTAAATTTTAAATTTTTGGAAGAGTGGACTAAGTGATGCCTGCTAATTGATACAAGACCAAGTTTGTGAATACCAAGGCGAAGGTTTGTGAAGGGCTTTTGCTTCCAGGTACGTAGGTTAACGTTTTTTGGAATACTTAAATACTTGCATCGTCAGTCGAACCTGTCAGCGCAGTTATTCTTTTAAGAAGGAAGGTTAACATACTTGGGTAATAGGAATAATAGGGGTGTAGTCAGTGTAGTTCATCTAAAGTCTAGTTTTGATGTTTTGATGTTAAAAACTTGAATTGGTTGGATTTTAAGGTCTAGTGTATCGTGCGACTTAAAGAAAGTTTCAAGGCGTCGATTCGATTGTTCAAGTTAATTTCTAACCTTACACCACATCGAGGGAAGCATTGACATCGATCATTGCCATTGCTGTTGTCCGTTCCGTGAGTTATTGTTTTTACAATTTATTTGTTTCGAAATATACACCACTTGAATGATGAATAATGATTGGTTAATTGTTTGTTGTCATTTTCAGAACAAGCAGAAGATATTCAGAGTCAGTAGAATATGGAGGAGTCAAACACCCTCATTGCCGTCTCCCACTGTGTGCTGAAGACGTTGAATCTCGTATTGTACAGAATGAATCGCGTGTTGAATCCCGGCAGCAGACTGAATCTTCTGAAGCTTCACCTCAGACAGAAGCAATTCCTATTTTTTCCGGAAACGAATTCCAAGCGTCAACAGAAACGTCTTTAAAAGCAGATCCTTACAATCCCATTGAGCCGACTGAAACTTCGCCTGTTAATTCTACTGATTCCACTGTCTCAGCTGAGGAAGCATCTTCCATCGCAACAACAAAATGCATCCTAAGCAGTTAGTGAAGTTTAAACTGAAACATTCGTTCGAAATAGAATTGTTTAAAACTCCAAGTGTTCGTTCTGCGAAGAAGCGAAAGGTTCTTGAATAAGACAAGTACGTGCAAGAACTGGAGAAAATAATCCAGCGAGATTTCTTTCCTGACTTGGAAAAGTTGAAGGCACAAAATGCATACCTCAATCCCTCGAAAACAAAATGCTTCGTGAGTTGTGCTCAAAATACAGTCTGGGGAAGTCACCTCTAAGTAATTACAAACGCCGTCGACATTCGAGACACCGCTGGGTAGTAAAGGAAAGCCTGCAGGTTCTTCTTCAACTGCTACAACCATTTGGAATTTGGTGGAACTCCTACTCATCTTCCAAAGGAATCTCCAAGTCATCCTTCTCGTGATAACGACACGTCTTCTGTAACATCAAAGACTTCTAAAGCAAGCAGTGGGAAAAGCAGCGTGAATCTTAGTGCCTAGCTGAATAGTTCACATCCGAAGATAAGAACAGTTTCCAAGAAATGATGGATGAATCTGATAAAACACAGAATTAAGTATTCATGGTTGTATGATAAAGAACAGGAGCACGCTGAGCGCCAGAAGTTGACTCTTTCTGTTCCATCAATCGAACAACAAGCTGCTGGAGGAGAGAAACCATTTGAAGTAAAAACGTGGACGTACAAGAATCAGAATTACATAGTGTACGTGCCTGACGGAGCTCCCTACACTCCAGAAAAGTTGGTGCAACTTGCCAAAAAGAAGACTGGAGTGAAGTACGAAAACACGCGATTTGTAGAAGCTCCGTTTAAGCGTTAAGACGGAGACCCAAGTAAATCGGGAGCGACTTTAAGTAAACCAGCGGTGATTAACAAAATTGGAGTGGATGGGAAGGAAGTTGAAAGTAATATGCCAAAGGTGAACGGAGTTGGGTTTGTGCGGACGCCGTCTCCCACTCCGGGAGTTGAAGAATCGCCTTACACGACTTGGGGAGGAATTGAAGGAAGTCCGTTTCGATTGGATGGAGGAGACACGCCAATTCCAGTTTCGGATGCGAAGCCGTACAAAATGTTGGAATTGACGAAGAGAGAAAGGATTGCGATGGAGTTGACTGAGAACTTAAGCGAGAGAAATCGAGACAAGAAATTGAAGGCTATGACAGCAGCAAGGAATAATTTGGCTACTCCACGACCGATGTGTGTGCTGGACAGGTTGAGTTCGATGTCTCATGCAGCGATACGCTTGGCGAAAGGAACGCGGATTGGAAGTGGAATTATGAATGGAGACAAAGCGCTGAGAGCGTCGTACACTCCAAGCAGAAGTGGGTCGCCTGGAAGTAAACGAAGTTTGGCGACTCGAACTCCAACTTCGTCGAGATTTGGTGTAACTCCATGGAGCAAGAGAATTCACACGCCTTCACAAAGTCAACTATTAGGAAGGCAGACTTCGTCGGGCACTCTGTAGAATATTACAGATGACCTCCAGAATTTACCTGCGTCTAGTAATAGTAAATCCAAGAAAATAGCTTCTGCAGCAGAATTCTTTTAGTGAAAAGAAAGACATTTAGTGACTGTGTGTGATTGCGGAACTATAAATAAGTAACTTTAGTGCAAGGGAGACAGAAATGGGAGTGCCAAGCCATGAGGCATCCGTTAGTCAACAACTGCTTGTCTTGCAGACGAATCGTTTGCATTAGGAGGGATCTGGACCATGTTTCTTTTGCGGAGAGATAGTATGCTATTTAAATTCTACTTTTTTAATTGTTTGGGTGGGAAAGAGGTATTTTAAGTGTTAAAATTTTGGACTGTCAGGTTTTAAGCAAAGGAGATCGAGCCAAAGTGAAAACAGGAAATACAAAGGAAGCTCAGAATTTGATGAATAAGGATAGCAGACTACCAAAGCCTCATTAAGAAGAGAAGAAAAGGGAAGCTTAGACTCAGATAGAAAAGCTGTTAGAATACGAATAGAACTGTGTGCGAAGATCAAAAGTAATTGATTATCAGGCAGATTACTTATCCGTGGCTGTCTGGAGAAGAAAATGCAGTTCTGAAGGATCGAAAACAAGCGTACATTGATGCTAAGAACAGATTCAAGAGGAAATTCAAAATGACCAATCATTTTGAAAGTTAGACAAAATCTGCTACCTTGGATTCTTCAGTTTGTGTAATTTCTAAAGCTACTTATGGATTTATTGATAATTGCAGGACGGCGAGTTATAGAAGAAGCTGATCAAGTTGGACTTGAAGAATTCATCTTTTGAATGTCTCTGGAACACCGAGGAAAGTTGAAGCAAAGCCCCCAGATCCAAGTGAGGACACGTATCCTACGCTTATTGAACCTAAGGTGAGTTTCAAATTTCAATACGATGAATGCTGAATGTCTTTGATTTAGATTAAGTTATTAATATTCTTTGTATTGGAACAGTTTGTTGGAGAACTTGAGAGGACTTCAAAGGAGACACCAGTTCTGCCAAGCAATCGAATTCAAAACTCTCAGCTGCAAGAAATCGTCGACGCTGCACACTGCTTGTCGGCTTGCTAGCCCTACGTTTCGATGATTATGGAAGCAATTAAATTGTAAGTTTGAAGGCTTTTTCGTTATATGTGTCGTGTTTGTAGTTCGCATTTGGATTTTCTGGTAACCTACTCATGTATTCTTAGATTTGAAGGCCGAACTTGGTATACGCTGTCAGAGGTCGGTTGTGGATTCATGCGAGCAGTAAGCCTCCTACTAAAGATCTCTTGGGTCGACTTGTTGGAATGTATTCCTCGAAAGAGTATAATCAGCGGTCTCCCTTGGGCGAAGTAACGGATCCTTACGTTTTTGTGCTTGCTAATCTTCAGATTCTGCCATTCAACTTCCGATGAAAGGACAACTCAAAATATGTAAGTTTAAACATTTGCGACAGAACTCATCCCAACGAATAATAGGCAAAAAAGCCATGCAGCATATTTAAACGTGTGTTATTTTTTATAGATAAATTGGAACAACACATCCATCAGGCTGCTAAACGGGCTCTGGACAGGAAGAACTGAACTTGTGATAAAAATGCAATACTTCTATCATAAGACTTATATTTATTATGTGCCTATTATTCATGTTATACGTGTAATAACTTGTCTATGAGATTTCAAAATTCCGATTGAATTCTTGAATAAACACTCATGGGCAGAATAGTTTACAACTTTGGGAAATATTTATTACAAGCATCCATAACCAGCCATTTCTGAAATAAAAATAAAATGCTTCTTGCTTATTATTTACAAAAAAATAGATGTACCTTTGTAATGTTCCTGCTTGGACACGAGTCGCTCTTAAAAGCCATCCAAAAAGCATTCCTGTTCAGAAACATTTCCGAGAAGACTTAGTGGCAAAATATCTGGAGGAATATGATCCTGACTGTCCTGTACATTTTTCCAGTGTTCGTGTATCTGTGAGTATTCAATTCCAAGGACGGTTATTAACAAACTTGTGGATTGTGGGTAGTTGAGTCACTGTGATTAATAGCCGAAGCATTTTCCTGTTGATTTCGTTTTACCTATTCGAACATAAACGATGGGACGACCCTTAATGTGTCTTTCCTTGAGAAGAACGAATATATTTTATTTGAGGAAATTCTTGAGAGACTCTGGAATTAACATTTCCTTTACGTGAGGTATGGAGTCTCTCATTTTGTAGTATGATTGGATCTGGAGCAAAGAAAAGGAGAATTGATTGGCGATCATTGGACTTAATCTACAGCATGTGCTTTACTTCCACCATTTGGACCCGAGTAAGGATCACCTTTCCTAGTACAAAGAAAACGTATGAGAAATTCATTGTCCACAGGACATATCAAACCTTTCTCCACTTGTTCTCCTAAGAAATTCGGCTTGAGTATAAAATGAACTCATGACAGATATACGCAGGCATGGGACAAACACGAGCATATAGCATTTCGGTGATCTATGCGAAAGTAATAAGGAAGAAAGTCCGAATCTCAGAATGTCATTGTGTACTTAAATTTTGTGTGTTTGTTGGGTGACGAGATTTTTTAGATTTTAGTAAGATGAGAGTGGAGTTCTCACGGACTTCCAGCGGTTGCTCCACTCGCATCTTTATAGTTCTACTTTCCATGTATGTGTGTTAACGGTAAGCTTGTTAATTGCAAATGAACAAGCATCTTCCGCATGCAAAAATTAATAGACATCGTGTCAAAACATTTGATCCTTCATAATTCACAGACAACGGATTTTGCATGAATGCTTTTGCATTGCGTCCCAAAGTAACTCATACGAAAGACGCCATTGAATTACAATTATGTAATAATAGATTAATTATCATAATTATTATTATTCATCAACGTTTACACGGTCTGTAACTTCAATAGGTAACAAATTAACTGATGTTCGGCAGTGTATCATAAATTTATACTTACAACTTATGTAATATTTTTTATCAGTAATTAATTCCTGCAACATTAAGTTCGCCGTCTTCAAATGTCAAAGCTAGAAATACTTTTCTGAATTTCCAGGTTGAGTTTTATAATTTACTTGACTCTGCACTGCCAGGTATGAACTTGCGTTCTTTAAGTAGTTGTCAATACTAATTTCGTTTAGGTTGTATTCGTTGTATGTTTCCAAATAAATAATTGGTGCTGTTTTCAGGATCCGGTAAGCTTCGCCACAACAGTGGTTGGAGCGATAGTTCTTCAATGCGTGGTGAAGAAGCGAATTCCTTTTGCGAGTATCTGTGAGATTTTTGAGATTTTGCGAGTATCGATAACCTACAAAAGTTGTGAATCTGAGGCAGGTTACTGCAACTGTCCGTCTTTGTGTCCAGCTGCGTGTTATGGAAGTCCGTACATGTGCGGCAAGTGTAGGAAACCGAGTGCACAACAACGCGACTGGTGTTACTTCGGGAATTGCAGAGTGCCGAAATCAGACAAATCAGAAATTGGTTTGTTCAGATGGCCATGGAAAGGATGTGTACTGCACCTGCTTTCCACCTGTCGTGAAGAAGTCTTTGCAAAACCTGAAGTTCCAAGTGGACGAAACGCCCAACGGAACGGAAACCAGGATTGATGTTCATGAGGATGAAGATGATCAAGAATACAAAGAAGAAACTCACTATAAAAACATCGATTATGATTATTACTGAAACAAGTTATTTACTTGCACGTCGAAACTCTTTCAGCCTTGTTGCATTGGTTCACATCTGCACGAGTTATTAAGTAGGAATACCATACTTCAATTGTTTTAATAAATTATATGCTTAAGGTTAAGCTATGTGTATCCTTTGACCAAATTTAATACGTACGAACTGTGTGAAAATTTGTGAATAGTTATTTAAGAAGTATATTAATTGTGACTGCTTCGCATTCGTACTTGAAATTTGACTTAATTAAAGAGTTCTGAAGGAAATTAAATGTTTTTTCAAACAAAGGCTGCATTTAAAATAGAAGTAGAAAATAATTTAAAAATGGGGCTTTTAATGAGGTAATTTTTGTGCTGGTGGTGTGTGGGATATGCGTGAAGAGCGACAACTGGGACGGTGAGCGTTGCAATGTCCAGGTGGATGATAAGTTTCACGAAGAGAAGGTTGTTTTGTGGAGGAGAATTTCGAATTTGGATAGGTCCTCATTGCCTTACGGATGTGATGTACGAATGCACTGGGCCTGGCAACAGTCTCTAGGACGCAGAATGGTTTTCGGAAAGCATCAAACGATGCAAAAGTACGTGGATGGGCGATTACTGCGGGCTGAATTTTAATGGAAGCTTAGATTCGGATATGTGCGATCCACACTGTTTCCAGAAGGAAGAAGAAGCTAGGAGATCTATTGATGATTTGTATGCGAACCAGAAACCTTGGGAAAGGATCCAACGGAAGAAAAAGAAAGCTTAAAGTAGGAAAGGTCGTTGAGAAGTAAAATGTAACCTCGAATTTTTAAGTTTTAACTGGAGGAACTTAGTTGAAAGTTAATTAGTTAAATCGTCTGAATTATGAATCTGTTGTTTTCATACAATATAGTGAAGTTACTGCAGTTAGTGCTAAGTAAGTAAAGCAAAGGTAGAACAACGTGATACAAAGATGCTGAACATCACAAGCTTCACTAATCGAATTGCTTGCTACTGAAACGACATTGGCACTGAAAGGGTGTTGTGGTCAGTTCATGAAAAATTCTATTTTTAGACAGAAGAATGGGACATTTAAAAAATCACAGTGTCACTTTATCAATCATCTGTGAATGAATTCGACTTCAACAAATGAGGAGTTGGTGACTGTTTAAAGTAACAATTACAATTTATTGGTGGACTTGAAGCCTTCTGATGCCAAATTGAATTACTACATTTGATGTTTAAATGCTAATCCTTCTTAGTAACTCGTGCTTAAGAATGACACCACACACAAGAAGACTTTCTTCGGTGTCAGCTTTTAATTTGGTTACGCTTCATTTCCAAATCATTCAGGTATAAATATATACGGCTAAATCTATCTGAAAATTTGAGTTAATCAGTAATCAGTGTATGTTTTTTTACTGTAGAAAGGGTACCCACAATCACCAGCACATAAACAGATTCGACCTAATTGAAAACAGCAAGAACAGCTACCACACGTGAACAAGGGCGTGTGGAAACAAGTCGACGAAGCCTGGGAAGGAGTTCTGCGATCATTCCAGTGGAGTCTGCATGTGTAACGAGAAAGTGAAGCCAAGCAGACGTTGCAGTAAACCAGCCTTCGCTGGAGAACAGGACTACTGTAACTATTTCCTGTGTACTCGGAAGGTCGCCTATTCCACAATGACCGTTTCTTCCAACGCACATGCCTTTGTTTGTTGGAATATGAGACGGCTGTGTTAGTAGTCTTAGGTAACCGTAATACAATAAAAGAGTAAGTAGCTTTTACTTCTTTCTGCCTCCAACTTCCACCAACTGTCTGCTGTCAAATCAAAGGCCATTGAGGAACTTATAAGATTTCTGATTTCATATCGTCATGTTTCAATATTCTCTATTCTATTACACAGCGCCCTTTCTTCTTCTTCGTCATAAATTGTCATTGGGCATCTTCGCCTCCTTCTCCAACCCTCCTAATCAAATATGGGTTTCATGGCTCAATACTTCACTTGATATCATTCCGGAGAAAACGTAATGCTATCTAAGGATTAATGATTTACATATCTGTCGTAATGCTATCCAAGGTCTTTATTAGCATAAGAATTTTTCCTGATGAAGTCTCCTTCCCGAGTGAGTTGAAATTCTTATCGACACTCAAGTAGTTCTGAGGCTTTTCGGAGAACTTTTACCTTCCTTGAAGCTGGATTTTTTTAATTAGAGAGAGATATGCAGAACCGGGTTATCTCTCTAGGCAGAACATTTATTCATTTATTTTCATTTCATGCAATTCTGGCGTCGGTTTGGGTTTATGAGTGGAATACTATTTCTTTCCTGTCCTCTCCGAAATCGAAAACCAAACCTACGCCATTGGATCTTCAACTGCCCAGAGAGCCACACTCATCGAAGTTCCTGCAATAATCAATAGCAAAAATGCCTAAGAAAACCGTAAAGTCGTCCAAGAAAGTCGAACGGACAAAAGAAAGAAGGCGTCTCGTAAGTTTTTAAGTGTAATTTAGGATAGGATTAAGTATTATAAATTTTTAAAAAAATTGTTGTCATTAATTCAATTTCTAATTATTATGTAAGCTACCCCGGGAGGTTAAGGAGAAGAATAAGGAGGAAACTATTGAACAAGTAAGTAGTTTTCTATGTACTACTTATTACTATGTTTTATAGAATTTAGAAAAACAAGGGATACTGAGAGTTTAAGGTTATGTTCAGATAGTTTTAGTTTTAATTTCATTAAATTCAAAGTGATACATATCAACTTTAATTGTGTAACACACTTTTTGTCCCCTTCTAACCTGGAAGTTTTTAATTCGATTCTATTGGTTGTGAGCTTAACTGAGGGTACACACAATACTTGGGTATATTATTACACTCTAAAAGTCGTAGTCAAATCTCATGGACAAATTTAATTCATCACTTAGAAATTAGATACGATCTACATCAAACTACATCTACAAATAAATCAAATGACACATTCTTATTTTTGTATGAGATTTCATTGCATATAGCTTCATTGTCGGTTATTTTTTGTATCCTTCTCAGAAGAATACCAGACCGACTAGAAATTCCCGTGGAAACAGGGCTGGTTCCTATCCGCCGCTCCAGAAAGGCTCCATCGACATGGTGAGAGTGATTTTTATCATTTTATTAATGTGTCTAATGTGATATAAGCAGAGAATATTGTGTGTGAGATCATTGACAAAAGAAACCTCTCAATAGCGATGCAGCTCAAAATACATCATTTTGACGGGTAAAAGCGGAGAAAATTCCAGTAGAGCAGAAATTCTCTGATAATTCTTTAAAAAGTTGGTAACAAAACTGTACCTCTGTTTTACGAATCCAGCTCTGATAATATTCACATATAGTGCATATTCATAAAAAATACTAAGAATTGCCCAGCCTCCGTATGTCCCTTTCTGAAGGATGATGAGATTTTGTAGGGCGACGGCCGTGTCCCCAAGTTCTCGATTACAAAGATAGACCGTTGTTCTTAAACATATTAATTGCCGTTCGTTTCAAGACATCAGCAGTTTCGACTCTACCGAGCTTACGCAGAAGAAGGGCAAGTCATAAGACACCTGGCTGCAAATACTAAATTGCATATTACTCTAAATAGTAAATTTTACATCAAATAACAATACTACCCCTCTTACTAATTTTATTACTAGTAGGTTCAATATGTAGAGTTTAAAAATTCTACAGGTTTATTTTGATGGAGGACGAATAAAGTACACTTGTACTGAGTTCTCAATCAAAAACTAATCTCGTCTAGTCTGCTCTACCTTTATTGAAAGATGATGTAACTTTTTGTGATAAAAATTTGCTTATGGGTGTTGGTTTTGCTGCAGAAGGACCCGGAATTGGCTTCCCCTGTGGAGGAGCCCGAAGTTATAACAATAGAGTCGTAAGTTCGAGTTTAAGTACTACATTCGTATAAATTAATATCCTTAAATAATATAGTTTGCCCACAGGCATCATACCATGTGGTGCAAAAAGGAAAATATTGTAAAATGAAAGTATGAAAATTGCTACAGAAATTATTGACGATTACTAAAATTAAAAATAATTCAGCAGCTCAGATGATGAAGAACCTCCGGTGAAGAAACCGGCCCCACTGATGTCTTCTACAGCAGCAATGGCTTCAGCTGCAAAAAGGGCAGCGTATTTTGACTCTTCTAGTGACGATGAAAAGCAACCAGAAGGGCCAACGCCGGCTTCAGCCCAGGCAACATTGGCAGCTGGGACAAACAAGCCGAAAAATCAGGTAAGAGCTAATCCATGCGTTTTTGCATGCATTGTTTCTGGAAACGTGCTGATAACTTCCATGATACATTCGGTAATTCCCATTTGAGAAATTCTCACGTCCGAGGGCAAAAACGAAATTTCCGGATCGTAAAACTCCCATTATCCTCGTTGCAAGAAGCCTCACTTGATTGTAGAATAATCAGCAAGAACGTACTCGTGAACTATGTTTTTTGGAGAATAACCCATGGGTTTAGTTTTAATAAGTAAGAGTAAAACTCTAACAAATGGTAGGCGTTCGTCGTGATGGGCTTCAACTGGAAGACTCGGCGAAAGCATCAGAGGAACAGTTTTCCTTTTGCAGGAGACGAAACCAGCGTTCGTCTATTGTGTAGAAGTTTCCTTGTAAGTCCTAGTAGTTATTCTGAGGTCAGATCGGAGGTCACTTTTAGCAAGTTAAGATTTGGTGACATGTAATTAATAGTTAATGTGAGCTTAGAGGTGTAGATTGTTCACAGGGAAAAGCTGTTAATGATCAATTGAGTATTCATTCAATTTATTGACAATTAGTACTGCTGTTTGGATGACGTTGCGTTGAAACGAACTAGAACAGAAGCAAAAAAAATTATCGTTAAAATAATTAATTGGAAGCAGTAGGAAGTATACTTATGTCTTCAAATTCTTTGCAAGTCAGAAAATTATAAGTGATATGTTAATATTTGATCAGTTGGAAGTTAAGTATGTGTTACAGTCAACTGAATAACCTTGTGTTTCAGTCATTCCTGGTTTTGGTCCAACCGTTTTACAATGCCTTAACTATGTGTGAGTTACAGTTTTAACTTTACAAACAGTTTACGCTATTCTTGACGTGTGCTACAGCATATTTCAGCTGGCTAGAAGTGTAGGACCAGAATGGGAGTGTTGTATTGCTAATAAAATAAATTTTTAAATTTAATGTCATCTACTGTAGTATGCACACTGCCGACTGACCTAATATCCATTGCTTATCACAAGAGGAGGCACTCAGTGTCATTTGTTCTGCTGACTATAATTCTAACTTAATGATAAAAAACGAAGACAGAAAATTAGACTTCGGTTGTCTCATGTGACTGAAACAATTAAAGGCTACAAATAGATGGTAGATGCAAATGTTGCAATCTAATTGCTGATTAGGTCGACTGGCATTTCAAAACACAGCTGAGTCGTAAATCACTTTGAGGTGAGTTTTGAAGACTCTCCCATTATAATGGTCTTAATTGACGTGTCTCCTTATGAATGAACTTGGCTTATGTTGACGGAAATGCATGTGTGGATGTAGATGTAGATTATCAAAACTTTCGTAGTTAAAAACGACTTCTTCACACACCATAAAGTTTAGTCATTATCGTATGGATTTGAATCATACTGAAGCTGACAAATTCATTTCACTCACTTCAGTTCAACCCGGCGTCTAATTTTCTACCCAAGATTTTTATGGGTTCTTGGGTGTGAGCTCCCAATCTTGAAACATTTAAAATCCTTATCTTGTACGCTGAGGAGTTCTAGTTCAGTTTCTCGTTTCGTTCGTTCTTTGTTAAACACCTCTCTTAAGTACACCGCATTCAACAAGTGCAAACTTAAGTTTGACGGGTTTGAAATTGTGTTATGAATGATGAAATTAAAATGGATGAGGTGAGGATGAGCAAGAATGATTTTAGCCCAAATTCGACTTTGAAAATCCATTTCATCTTAAGATTCGTAAGCACTTCATGGGGATTAGGAACGTGGGGGTGGTGAATGAATGAAAGTGATCAAAATTGAACTAATTACCTAAGTCCAGGGTAATAATCGGAAGGCCAACCAAATCACTTCATACTCGTAATCAAATACCATAATTTCATTCGATTTGGTCTGATCTGCATGAACCGTAGATTTTGTTTGCTTCCCAAATGAACATAAAAATTCGGAAAGAACCCTTGTTACAATGTGACTTGTGATACTGTTCAGTTGATATCTTCTTTGATACAAATATTTAACGCCTTTCCTCCAACGCCAAATCTTTCAACATCCTCAGTAATTTTTTGACCATTCAAGAACGGGGCAATATGATTGAACCTATATCCACTTCAGGATGTTTACATGCATATTTATAGTCAGATAACAGTGATGCTATAACACAAACAATTAAGTAGTTGTAGACAATGGTTAAACTTTTGTCGGACTTGCAGGAATGTTTGTATCAGTGTACCATTCGCTCGGCTTGCCGCATAAACTCGTACTTCTCGAAAAGAAATTCGTACAGAACTTTTTGAAGAAATTGAAAATTATACTGAGGGTCAGTTACTAGAATGTTCATTTCAATTGGTTCAAAAATGAGACAGTTTCTTCCAAAAGTATACCTAACTTTCTGAAAAGGCAAAATAAAAAACAACCCTGAAGTGTCTCTGCAATCTTCAAGTTGACCCCCGTGAAACGGCTTCCTCCGTTCACTTCTAGCTTTAGATATGCAATTTGGAACGATTCTGCAAAATATTACGAGAAAGTACAGACATTGCGACAAATATTCGCATGCGTTTGGTTTGTACCTTTTATGTGACTTCGGTGCCTTGGTTTCGTAAGCTCCATTGTCCAGCAAAACAGCATAAAAGTCTAAAGCGATGCTGTATTTGACTCAGGTCGCTAGTTAGTCCATCCGGGGCTCAATTTTGAAAGCTTCGATTAAAAACACCAAATCCCAATTGGCAGTACAAAAAATAATAATTTTGTGGTTAATTGCAGGTTGTTGGAGGATTGCTTCGAAGGAACCCTCGAGAGAAGGTACAACAGCCTGATGGGGAGGATGAGGCCTCAACCGATGAGTTGGAGGAGGAGGAGGTCGACTTATTTGCGCTGGTGGAAGAAGAGAAGCAACAAGAGGGTGCGCCGGTGGTGGAGGAGGAGGAGTTGGAGGAAGAAGAGCAACAAGTGGGTGTGCCAATTTTTCTGGAGAAGGAGATGGAGGTCCTTTTACTGGAGGAGGAAATACAGCCACCAGTGGGTGTGGCAGTGGAGGTGGAGGAATTGGGGGCAGCAGGAGCTGATGCAGATGCACCAGTGGGTGTGGCAGTGGAGGTGGAGGAATTGGGGGCAGCAGGAGCTATGGCAGATGCACCAGTGGGTGTGGCAGTGGAGGTGGAGGAATTAGGGGCAGCAGGAGCTGCGGCAGATGCACCAGTGGGTGTGGCAGTGGAGGTGGAGGAATTAGGGGCAGCAGGAGCTGATGCAGATGCACCAGTGGGTGTGGCAGTGGAGGTGGAGGAATTTGGGGCAGCAGGAGCTGTGGCAGATGCACCAGTGGGGGTTGTGGTAGACGAGGCAGTGCGAATTGCGGCGGTTGGTGGAGATGGGGCAGCTGGTGACGTGGGGGTGGGGCAAGATGAGGCTGCGGGGGACATTGACGAGGTCATCGGGGTGGCAGCAGCAGCAGCCCAAGGAGGGTTCATCGCGATCGCCCAAGGACTGCATCGGATGGGTCCTCCCCCAGCTCAGTAAGTAAAGTGTGCCAGAATGGTTTCCTAATTATACTTCTTAGCTTAACTTGTATCAACAGAATCCTCAGTAGATTCGACGTAGTGCAAGCTCAGGATGGACTTTTCCAATTTCATTCATATCAAATTTGCTTCTCAATAAATTAATTTCTTCAGGAGTTAGATCCTCAAAGTGAAGAATGGCTTTGTGACTCAATAATTTATAATGTTGTTTAAGTCAACATAGGATTCGTACAGCTTGTAGGGCAACAATAAGCATCCTTGAACTAAGAGTTTTGGAAGTCGCAATTTATATCCAGTTGACTGTCCTTCAGGGCGTTCAGGTTATAAGGGTTCTCATCGTGATAGAAGTCCAACGGACACAAGGTCATTAGAAAAATAAATGCTACTATTTGTGCATAAACTCATGAGATTTCTCCTATAACGGTGAGAATACACAGGAAGCTTCTGGTTTTGTAACTTAATACGATTATAGCCACTCCGCACTGTATGGAAATCACATACGTAGCCTTAATAGCAGCGTTGTAGGTCTCTGTCACTTAATCCGTTCTGCTGAATTCTTTTGAATTACTTGTAGTAGATGAGGTACTATTCACAGGAGATAGGAAATGACTACAGTAACATTTGACGGGAATATTGGCATAAATTGTATTGTGTAAGGTAGACAGATGAGTTAAAATTGACAGCTCATCTCCTTGTGGGACGTGGTCGTAAGTAAATTCAGTGTCCGTATGATATTCTGTAATTTCGGAGGGAGTGGCACGAAGAGATTGGAATTTAGTGGGTACAAATAACACAGAAGATTGTTCTCAGGGCCTCTAATCGGGATGTGAAACAATCAAATGTGTAGGGTTAGGGATAAAATAATAATGAATTGGTTGTGACTGTTCACATTCTGTTGTTCTTGTTGCATGTAAATGTTTAATAGGACATGTGGGTAATTAGCTAGAAGAAGGATATTCTTCTTTTTCCCCGTGAAAAATTGAATAGGCGACAATAATGATGATGACTGGGCAAAAATGCATTTTAATTATAAACTTAACTTAAATTTTACGTTTTTAAAAATTTAATTCCAGAATGTTTGAAGACTTATCTTCATGGAATGAACGCGAATGGAGATTCGTCGGCTGTAGGACCTTGACGGTCGGAGGCCGGCAGGCTGTTATGTGCCGTGAGGAGTTGAGATGTCATGAGGCTGCCCAGAATCTGGCTGCAGCGCGGGGTCACCCAGGACCACCTGCGTATCGGCCCGTATTTAGACCGGAGCAGATGCGAAGACACCTATTTGGTCCCGCGCACCAGGGGGTGTGTCCCGGTGCAGCACTGTTGTTGAGGAATCTCTTTCCCAACCCCGCACAACAATAAATAATTTTTTGTTGAGCCATCATTTTTTAGTAATTTTTTATTTCCATTTATTCATAAATTCGTCGTCTTCTCCGTTTTTCTCATTCGTCTTAAACTTCTGAGCATTTGGCTACTATTGAAATTGTGAAGCTGAAGCACATTATCATCCTTCAAAATAAGATCGATTTGGTTCGTCGTTGTGGGGGTGTGGGTTTTCGTAGCATTCATCTTCGTGGGGGGACTCCTGGGGGAGGCGCAGGGACGGAAGAACTCCCGCATTCACGTCCGCCTGGAATGCAGAAGTAACGTGATGGCGCCTGCAGAAATTCATAAGCCAGACTTATCGAGATTTGCCTTATCTCGTGCGAAATCACTTTTAGTATTTGCCAATAATATGCACAGAGTTACAAAAATGTGATACAATTGAGTCAGTTTATTTCTGTGGGTGATGGATCATCGGGAGAGTGGCTGGGACTGATTAGAAGTCAGTAGGAAGGAATGTCAGGTTTCGATTTGACTTTCTCCTCAAATAACTTCACCATTTCAATGTACTCCTTCTATGCCTCCTTCTTTAACACAGGCACAGTCATAAGACACGTCAGAATCCGGGTAAGCGCGTAGAAATTACTTTTGGCATGCCTCCCAGCTGCTTCCATGCGACCCAGTGGGCGTGGCATCCCGGTTCGCCTTGGGGGAGGGGGGGGGGTTCGTTTGTTGTTTGTGTTGGGGCCTCGAGTGGCCTGCGAGTAGAGACCCGACAACTTCAACTGATTCCCTTTGGCTGAGATGACGAGGAAGTGAGACTAGTACACACTCAACTCAAACTCAGAGATGGACTCCTTCGTGGCGCGGATGTCTTTTGGCTCTGACTCCTCCCCTTTCCCCAATTCCAACGGCCTCCTCTCCTCGAGGTCATCAAACGTCAAGGAACCTGGAGGACGACTCCTAGTTCTCCAGACGAAGTCATTCTTCCCACAGTTGAGTAACTTCCAGCGGACAACCTGTCACCCAACACACACGGAGATCAAGAAGCCCCGCAGCGTTTCAACGTAGTTGCCTTCGCAGTGGAGATTCAGAATCTCTTCGATACCACCTTCACATAGAATACGATTGGATTCTGCTGCTTCAGAAAAGAGATGATTCCTGTTTGAATAAGAATTTTTTAATATCTCCAAAAAACTTACCGTCTCACTTTGCCTCTCAATTTATTTCATTTTATTACTTCTCACTCTCATCATATCTGACGTCGCTGTGTCCACTCGTCCTCGTGTTGTGGTGCCGTCGGGTGTTCGAGAGACACTGGAGACGTTTATTTTGAGCGAGGCATGTTGTGGTATTCCGGAGTTGGGCCAACAGACAATGAAACACTTCTTTGTGGACGGAAGTCTCTTCAACTCTGTCAGAGTGTCTCAATATCTTCTCTCGCGATTATCCTCACCAGCAGACTCACTCACTTCCGTACACCTCCAACAAAACTCATCTTTGTTCTCAGACGTTGA